>CAJJDO010000150.1:203448-224573 GCA_905183005.1 Paramecium pentaurelia
GTTGAAAGACTGTGAAGACTGCTTTAAATAATTAGATTAACATGGTAAATCTATAAAGAGAGAAACTAAAGATATGTTCATTAAATTTACATAAGCTAAAGTATATATTCAATACAATAATTAGTTATAAGATTAAAAGAAATTATTAGAAACTGATTCTGTTGGTGTATTTTAGATGCTTTTAGACATAATTGAAAATGTTGCACATGATAAACCTTTAATGACTTATATTTTAACAACAATTGATGCAATAATATCAGGTATAAATGTGTAATTACATAATAGAGAATTAAAGACTTTTCAAATAATTCATTAGAGCATTGACACCATAGGTTGTACCTAAATTGAAATAATTCTTATTTCTTGAAGGATATGATAAAGTTGTTTATGAAGCAGCAGCAAAGATAGTCACAATGATAATAGCAGAAGAAGGAGGAAATGATGCAAAAGAATGGGTAATATTATTTATTGGAGGAATAGGTATATTAAATATATCAATATAGGAAATAAGTTAAAGATTTCTGATTAAATGATTATGCCAATATGTGTACATTTTCTTAAACATGATTCATTAGCAGTATAATTTATAAAGAGTGGTGGAGTTAAAATGTAATAAATAATTATATATATATATATATAGAATATCAAATCTATTGATGAAATATCCAACTGATTTACATATAGCTTATTATACAATTTTGGCATTATGGTTATTAAGTTTTACTAATGAATCAATTCCATTATTCAATGATCCTTAAATTGGATTAATTAGAATGATTATAGAATCAGTGTAAAAGATTTCAAGAGAAAAAATATTAAGAGTTTCTTTTGCTTGTTTCAAGAATTTAGTTGATGTTTCAGCATAATGTATTGAATTAATGGTTGATAATGGATTAATCAAAGTGGTTGATTTATTATTAAAAGGAAATCTTAAAGATTAAGATTTAATAGATGATATTAAATATGTTGGTGAAATATTAGAAAAGAATATGAAGATTTTAACGTAAAATATATTTATAAAATATAATAAGTTCATTTGAAAAATATGTAAAAGAATTAAATGCATAAAATTTGAATTGGAGTCCAGTACATACAGAGAAATTCTGGAAGGAGAATGTCAAGAAGTTCGAAGAGAATGATTTCTTACTTATTAGGTAATTCATGTGAGTAGAGTATAGGAAATTAGCAGAAATCTTAAAATCAAATAATAATCAAAATATAGCTGTTGCTTGTTATGATTTGGGAGAGTTTTGTAGATTCCATCCATTTGGAAAAGTGTAATATTATTATATAATATTAATAGTGTTTTAGAATAATTGAATGCAAAATAAGAAATAATGAAATAAGCAAGAAGTGATGATTAAATGATTAGAGAAAATGCATTGTTATCATTATAAAAAATTATGTTGCATAATTGGTAAGTTTGAGAGAATATTAATATATATAAATATATATATTAAACAAGTATATTCAAATATTAATTAATTTATTAATGTCAGAATAGTAAGCGGGTTAAGTAATCAATATATTCTAATTTAATAGGAATAATTGGATGTAACAGCAATGATGGATGAGTTATATGACAAATTAATATTATTGAATTATGAACAAAGTTATTTAAAATAGAAGTAATTGAACTTATATATATCTAATATTAGAGGTGGTAAACCTTTGAATAGAGCCTATTTTGTAAATCAAACTAATTCAAGTGAATAATTCACTTAATTTAAAACGTAACTTTTTGAATTGTATTTGAATAGATTAGTGAAATGGCTATTTCAATAAAATGATGTATAGACCAGTGATTTTAATAAACTTGATGATCCTGTAACTCTATCTTAAAATATAAGTAATTAGATTTCTATATATATAATAGTAAATGAATTAAAAAATATTGGGATTGAAGTTGACTTTCCTCCACTTAAATTAAAATAAGGATTTGGAGAATATGTTGTTTATGTTTTGCTCTAATTAGCAACTAAAGCATTACAAAAAAAGAAATTCCAATATAAGAAAGCCAAAATTGAATAATAATCTTAAACGTATACAATAATATTAAATTATTAGAAGATAAGATGATGAACCAGTTTAAGAAACANTATAAAATATAATAAGTTCATTTGAAAAATATGTAAAAGAATTAAATGCATAAAATTTGAATTGGAGTCCAGTACATACAGAGAAATTCTGGAAGGAGAATGTCAAGAAGTTCGAAGAGAATGATTTCTTACTTATTAGGTAATTCATGTGAGTAGAGTATAGGAAATTAGCAGAAATCTTAAAATCAAATAATAATCAAAATATAGCTGTTGCTTGTTATGATTTGGGAGAGTTTTGTAGATTCCATCCATTTGGAAAAGTGTAATATTATTATATAATATTAATAGTGTTTTAGAATAATTGAATGCAAAATAAGAAATAATGAAATAAGCAAGAAGTGATGATTAAATGATTAGAGAAAATGCATTGTTATCATTATAAAAAATTATGTTGCATAATTGGTAAGTTTGAGAGAATATTAATATATATAAATATATATATTAAACAAGTATATTCAAATATTAATTAATTTATTAATGTCAGAATAGTAAGCGGGTTAAGTAATCAATATATTCTAATTTAATAGGAATAATTGGATGTAACAGCAATGATGGATGAGTTATATGACAAATTAATATTATTGAATTATGAACAAACTTATTTAAAATAGAAGTAATTGAACTTATATATATCTAATATTAGAGGTGGTAAACCTTTGAATAGAGCCTATTTTGTAAATCAAACTAATTCAAGTGAATAATTCACTTAATTTAAAACGTAACTTTTTGAATTGTATTTGAATAGATTAGTGAAATGGCTATTTCAATAAAATGATGTATAGACCAGTGATTTTAATAAACTTGATGATCCTGTAACTCTATCTTAAAATATAAGTATTTAGATTTATATATATATAATAGTAAATGAATTAAAAAATATTGGGATTGAAGTTGACTTTCCTCCACTTAAATTAAAATAAGGATTTGGAGAATATGTTGTTTATGTTTTGCTTTAATTAGCAACTAAAGCATTACAAAAAAAGAAATTCCAATATAAGAAAGCCAAAATTGAATAATAATCTTAAACGTATACAATAATATTTATTGATTAGAAGATAAGATGAGGAACCAGTTTAAGAAACAGGAAGTGTATCATCAGATTCAGATCCAGAAGTAGCATCAGATGAGGAGCCTGAAGATGTATTTACTGAATAGGGTTTCCAAAAAGAGTAACTATTATAATTCAAATCTTATAGTGAAGATAAAATGGTTATTGAATCAAATGTAAATCCAAAAGAATGGGCTAAAGAAGTTGAAAGGGCTGCTCAAAAGATTAAAATAGTCATAAAACCAGATGCTGGAGAATGGAGATAACATTTTGATGCTACAAAATAATATTCAAATTAAATAAAGACTATATTACCAGAAGCTAGAATCAAATTAGAAAGAATGAGTGATGAATTGGGAGAAATCTTAGACAGAATTACAAAGAGAGAATATAATATTAATGAAAATATGAGTGATATGGTAATTAGATTTCTTAATTTAGTGTAATGAATTCAAAAAGAAAAATGAAGAATACAAAAATATTGAACTTTAATATTAGAATTATACTAATGCCAAAAAAGAAATGAATGATTAATATAAACAAATACAAGAGAAATTTGAAACTGTTTAAAATAAATTAAATGAACATGGTAGTGTCTCTACAGACTAATCTCCTGTAATTAGAATTAAGGCTAGTCTAACTAAATTGAGAGTATATATTATAATAATATTATTTAATAGTTGGAAATTAAATAGATGGATCTTAGAATTGGAGTACTATCTCATACAATTCTATAAAGAACATTTCATGATGCCAAAGCTGTTTAAGAAAGAGACTATCATGAAAATGGACTAATTCTAAATGAGTCAGATGAATTAACAGATTGAAATTTATATATTAATATACCATTTAATTTAGTTATTAATATACTTATTAATTATTATATTAATGTCATTCTTTTCTAAATAAAATTTAATACAATCTAATTATATATAAAATGATCTAAATCTAAAAGAAAAAAATTAATAAATATTTGAAATCTAAGAAGAAATATTTAAATATAATGTAAAAGTCTTTGATAATAAAAAGGTTATTTATTATAATAACTATATATAGAATTATTAGAGAATATCTAATTTCATTTATAATCATTTGATCTTACTATCATTTTTTCATCTTCATTTTATAAAATTATTTCACAAAATCATAGCTTTTATTTTGTTATAATTTGATTGAAGATTTATTTAATAATTGCTATTTTAATTCAAAACTTCTTTATGAATTTTGATCTTAAGACTCAAAAGGACAATTTTTCTTTTGCTTTAAAAATTTAGTTAATTATGAACTTATTGATCTATTAGAATATTGAAGTTTATTATGTGGTGATTATCCTCTAGATTAAGTAATAGACATTTATTTGAAACTGGAATTATCTTGTCTATTTTATTTAATATCAGACATTTCAGTTTTAATTTAATTTGATTATTTTTGGGTTGGTTTTCTTATCAATTATGATTGAATAGAATATTATTTTTTGATGAATTCTGTTTGTTAATAATTTTTTGGCTTCTGCTTTGAAGTATTAATCTAATATATTTTATTCATCAATTCTTTAAATACTTTTGTGTTTGTTATATTATCTAATTAAATCAATTATTATTATTATTATTTAGGTGATTCTTTGCATTCTATTTGTTCTTCTTCAAGACGAGGGAACACATATTATCTATTTGTTTCACTTTTAAGAAATCTCTCTTCTATTTTTTAAATTGATTTTAATTTAGATTTTTCTAAGAGTATCATATCTTGTACAGGTTTTTAATAATTATTGATCATTTCTATAAGTATCCTACTTTTAGAAGTCTTTTTATCATTAATTTGCATTACACAATTTTATAATTAAATAATAAATTAGATGTTGAATTATGAAATAATTTTGTATAAGAAATATGTAATCATTCTAAATTAATGATATTCTATAACATCTTTTTAAAACTTATTGATAATTAATTTGCATTTTAGGGAATAAGATCTTTTCTTTAAGAATCTTTAACATAAACTTTATCACTTTTTTAAAATGGTTCTCTTTGTTCAGCAATAAATTTTCTTATATTTTTAGCTACTTAATCAAGTGAATAAGATTTAGTTTTTCTATAATTAACTCTATCCTATAATGATAATTTATAGATAGGATTTTCATGAATTTTATGATCAAATATATATTTGTCATTATTTTTTTCATATTTTGACATTATTTCTACAGCTCTTCTAGGTAATGCTGCTTTATTTAAATGTTATTTAGCATTAATATCAATATAATGATATTCAATTTAATATTATAGAAAATCTGTTCCTTATAAAATCTAATCAATTATTGATTGAGCAATACAATTATTATATTTAATAGTTGATTATGAATCAAACATTTAACCTGTTTTGATATTAATAAATGGAACATGAAGATATCTTTAAATTATATCATCAAATTCTTTACAAATTGGTAATTATTTTTCATATAATTTAATAAAATCTTTAGATGTTAATCTATAATAAGAATTTTTAGGTTCAATATCACATTTAGCCCATTTAGAGTGAAAATGATTAGCTTTATTAATATTACCCATATAAAAATAACACATTCCTAATTTATCATAACAATCTATTTCATAATCTTCAAGATTATCAGCCCATGCATAATTTAATGCTTTTTGTATAAACTTGCGGGCTTATTCATATTATTTTAATCTAAAAAAATGAATAATAATAATATTGATACTGTTTGGCAATAAGATAAAATTAAATTAGAATTTTTATTTTTAAGATATGATCTCTATTTAATTCTGATACTTTTAAACAATCCTTTAATAAATATGATGCTTTATTTAATGATATAATTGTATTAGCAAAATAAGCTACAAAAAACAATAATTCACTAAATAATTTAAGTTACTAAATTTATATTATAACAAAGTTTACATTTAATTCTTAAGAATATTAGATTGGATAATTTAAAAATAATATAAGTTTCTCTAGATCTTTCTTTTTGATAACTTCATTAAATAGTTAGATATTCTCTTCAAGATATAAGCTTAGATAATTTTGTTTTTTATATCTGATTGACTCTAGCATTGAAGGATATTTAAACTTCTATTCATTTTTGAATTACCTTAAGTGTTTTATTTGATTAAAGAGAAGGACTTGGTTCTATTGATCTGTCAGTCTATTCTGGCATTCTCAATTTAGGATATTTTGCTGTAGATTATTAAGTTACTTCCTTAAATGTATAATCTCCATTCTCAATTTATTATGTTAAATCTATTCTAGAAGTTTCATATTAAGTAATATCTTGATTTAAGGAATATATTCTTGATCTTTTATTTTTTGGTGAATTCCTTATTGATTCTGTTATGGATAATGGAGGTAACTTTGTAGATTGATTAGTTATTTTACTGTTGGAGTTTAACAAATATTTAAGTACATCAGACATCTAACTATTATGATATTGTAGTAACTTCTCTTAAATAAGACTATTTCTCATTCTAATATTTTATTTATTATCTTATATTATTATTTTGCTTAAATGATAAAGCTTAAAATCAAATTAATATTAAATCATTTCTTCCTAGATGTTTCAGATAACATAGTTCCTTGTTTTCTAATTTGAGGACTTGATTTTTATTAAGATAATTGTCCTTATGTTCTTTTAGCCAAAGGGGAATTTGATTAAGTCAATTACAATTCAATCTATGGTTTTATTAAACATCTTGGATGGTAGACCCACAATTAATATAATCTTTCAATGAAATCTTCATTAGATATTATTTCATCTTATTTTTTGTTTATCATAGATCTTTAATGTATAATTAATAATTGCCAAATCTAATGATAAATAACAACTAAATACTAAAAGTATATCAATATTATAGAACTATTCTAATAAATCTAATCGATAACTAAATTTATTAAGATTGTTCAAATAAAACTTAGCAAAAGAATTCCATTTTAATCTCTCTTATTATTAAAGGAATGCAATTGTTTAATGTGTAAACTCTATTAATTTTATATTGGATGGACATGTCTATTCTATGTATTCATATAATTATTGAGGCAGAATGATTGAATAACTATAGTTATAGACCATAAGTACAATACTTTGTTAAATTAATTTCCAATTCAAAATCAATTATACTTGATTATTTTAGAAATAAATTAGATCTTTGTTAATTTTAATTTTGTGTTGATTACTATAAAAATGTTAGTTCAATTAATTTAATATATTTTTATGTTTCTTCTATTACTTTATGAGATGAAGGGGATTATGTATTAATTCCTAGAATTTATTAACATAAATTGATATAATAGTCATTATTATTATTTTGATTCAATTTATTTAACAATTCTATACGACAATTAACAAATTGTTAATCATCAGCATGTATCCATAATAAATAGATTTCAACACTTGATTAGGAAGGATAAGCATTGATATTTAAAAATAGAAATTAAAGAAAATCACTTGCTAATTATTTCTTATTAATTTGATCAACATGATAAAACTCTATTTCTATTTAGGATATTAATGGATTAATCATTAATTCAATACAAGGTTTCTGTTCTTTATAATAAATATTTAATTATTCATATTTTTATTATATAAATGATTTAGGTATAATAGGTTTAGTTGTTAGTATCTTAGCTAATTATTTCATAGAATTTGATGCTTATTAATGAGATTCATAAATATTTTTATTATATTTAATGAAATTTAAATCCATCTCATGTAATTTTTGATTAATATTCTAAAGATCACCTTTAGCATGTTCAATATTACTAAGTTCATTCATTTGATCTTCTAAATGATTATATTATTGACATATCTTTTTATTCTCTTCTCTTAATTATATATTCTTCTTTTATTCAATAGCAAGCTTTAATTAATAAGCTCTTAATTGCATCTATTACTTTTCTTCTAATTATTTATATTCACTTTTTATTTATTCTAAACTTTCCTAATACCCTCCTATTTACACTTCAACTAATGATTGAAAACGATCTTATTACCATTAAGTATTCAAATCTAAAATTATTACTAAACATTTCCAAATTTATTCAATAAATATTGCTATAGCTTTGTCATCTATTATCTTTATTATGCAAGATACAAGTTCACTAAATATTTCAATGAATTTAATTAAAATATCAAATCTAAAATGTTATTTAGGATGTTGTTAATTAAGATTACTATTATCTAGTTATTATTTTTTATCGAAAAGATCCTGAATTATATTTTAATCTAAATTTATTAGAGTCTCATACATACGAAACAATAATTTAGGATCTTTATCCTAAAATTAATATTATTTAGGAAGATCTTAAACGTAGATAAAATTATACTATAAATATTTCTTTACCTCTCCTGATACATGTTTTAAAGTGGAAACTATTGATTCATGGTTCTTTATTAAGTAACTTTCTTCTAAATACTTTTCCATCACTTTTAATGGAACATTAGATTTCTCTCCAACACCTGGTATAACTTATTCTAAGAAAAAACCTGAAGGACTTTAATTCAAAATCATATTGTTCGATTTTGATCTAGATTGTGCACTGGTTATTCTGCTTATTGAAGGTTTTATGGAGGATGAAATAATCCTTCTATGAGCAGATACACTATGCATATTATGTTTATGCATTATTATTTGTTAATATTATATAAATCATATTTAATATTATTATTATATTTATTATGTATTATTTACATACAAGATATCACTTTAATCAGATATAATTCAAATATGATTAAATTTGTATATTAATTATCATAATTAATAGAATCTTGATTATTAAGATATTGCATATTATAATTATTAGAATTTTTATATGTTTTACTAAACCAACTTAAAAATGCCAGAAAAAATTGTGAATAACTTTAATTTGTCCTAGAAAATATTTAATATTGTAAAATATTAAACTATATTCCAGAATTGCTCTCTCTTTTGAATAATTATATTCATATGTATATGAATTGCTTATAATTATTTTTAATTGGAATATTTTGAGAATATTAATGTTGAAAGATCTAATTAAACCTTATGAAGGAATTATTTAAAAATAAATGGATAATAGAATTATTTATGTAATTATGAATTTTATGGATGATTATTTTCTTTATTTAATTGATTTTTCATTCATACTTTTTCATTATCATCTTGATTTTATTTAGAATCATCAATTTTGTCATTTTTTCATTGTCATTGTTATTTATCCTTTGTAATCTCTATTATAATTATTCAAAAATCTCTTTATCTTTTTAATACTATTTTAAATAAATTAATTTTTTACTTATTCTTCAGCATAATATTTTGCAATCTCAATATCTGTATCTATTGAACTTCTATTTTAACTTTGAATGCTTATGTCAAATGATTTAATTTGATTTTAATTTTATATGCATTTTTAACAGAATTGCCTTTATGTTGTAAAACTACCTTGCTTCGGAGGTTTTGGTGTTTCTTCACAGTCTCTTTCTACTGATATACTATATTATTCTCTATTAAGATTAATTTTCTCTTCAATTTATATAATATATTGACGACCATTCTCCTTTAAATTATTAATACAATCATAACAAACGAATTTAATTTCTAGTGGTCTTACATCATTTATTCCATTAATTATTTATCCATTGGTATTATGAACAATAGGATTTTGTTTATAGTAGTAATAAATAAAATTCTTGTTAGATGGAATCAATGGACTGTTACATTAACTAAATGAACACTTCAAACTTTCTATTACAACTTCATTCATAAACTGTGTACTTTAGCTCATTTATTAATAATAAATTATAATATATTAAATCATCTTTTGATTATTTGATTTTTATTTTTATATTTACCTAAAATTTTTTCCAATTTCTTTTTCAGATAGAATTTTTCTTAATTATCTTTACTTTTTTCGAAACTATTTTTGTATTAATTATATAAACTTTAATCTTCCTCAAATTATTCCAAAGCAAGTAGTTTTCCAAGTATTAAAGCCCTTTTTTATGTAGAAGAAGCATAAATAATAAAACTTTTATCATATTTTTCAAATTATTATTCTAATTTATTACAATTTTCGCATAAATTATTTTAATTTGATAAATAACCACAAGCAGCCTAACTTTCATTTCTTTTAAATGAAAAACTAAATTAATTAGGATTAGCCAAACTTTTTTCACCTAATTAATTTATCTTAAATTTTTTTTCTTCTAAATAATTAGTTAAAATTTATAATTAGGGCTTGTATTAATTATCACCTTTAGTTGATTTTATTTCACAAGTTTTGCACATAAAGACAATATATTTATTAACATTACTATTATCTTTTTTTGCTTTAGAATTCAAATAAAAGTAACTAAAACTTTGGTTTTGTTAGAATTTAGTAATTCTAAGTTTTTCTGAACATACACAACAATATCCAGGCTCTAATTAAGTTTTCAATTCATCTGAATTCAAAGGAGTTGATTAATTAGAGATATTTTGAATCATCAATTTTTATTAAAATAAATAATTAATTATTATTACATCAAAAATTCATTAAATGCACTTATCAGAAATATACTTTTGGTTATTTATTTACATTATCATATTTTGATTACCATGTAATTCTAACGTAAGTTTACAACATTGTTAAGATGGATTAGGTTCCTAAGCTTATAGAGAATTTTAATTTAAAACACTATCTTAATTCATAGATTCTTGATTTGGAATAATATCTATTTCTTGTTTGATCACCATATCTTTTTCATTTAATTAATTAACTTAAATATTTACTTATTCATGATTATAAGGTAGATCAGAAGTATGGCTATTTTGAGGACAATGATTATGATTTCTATTATTAACATGATGATCTTCATCATCATCATCAGAACTTTCATTTAATTATGGTTCTGAATCTTCAACTATCACCTAATTATAAATTTATTTGTCTTTTAAATCCTCCAAATCTTTTGGCTTTGACAATTAAGAAATCTTTTAATTTTTATCTTAATCATTTCCAGGAGTAGTAGGTTTAGATGTAAATAAACTTGGAATTTATGTGAATTATTGTTATGTTTATAAATTAGTTTTCTTGTCTTCTTCTTATTTATTCGAGAAATAGTTTGGATTAGATTTCTTTTAATCTCCAGTCTTTAAGGATAGTTGTGATTTCATATCAAAACGCTTAGATGTTGATAACAATTATCCATAACCAGTAGAACTTTCATTTTAAATCTACTTTTGTTGTACATTTTACGTTTTCATCATTTTATCTTTAGATATTTTTTTAGATTTGATATATTCATATGTAGAAATATTATTCCATCTAGAAATAATGTTGTTTTGTTTACTTGAAATATAAATGCATTGATAACAAATATGCCAATACAAAAAATACAGGAGGGTCTACTGAAATACAAATATAAACTAAAATCTAAAAATTGGTTTGAAGATAAAGTAATTTACAATCTTAACCTAATCTAAATAGTTTAAATGCAACTAAAGATAATACTAAAACAAAGAAATAAAAATAATTCTAATCTCCAACACAATTATTCAACCAAATACAATGATGATCAAATTTCGATACACATCTAATATGTAATATTTAATACTTATTACAACTCCAACAATGTTTAGTTTTCTCTTAAACATGTGCTTAACATACTAAACAATAAGATTTTATATCTGTCTTAAATTCTTTGCTTTTGAATATCAATTATATAAAATTACCCAAGTAGTTTTGATAATTTCTCTTCCTTTACAATTGAATCTGTAGGATCTATTAATGTGGTTCTTAGACATGAATAAATAACACAAGTAACTATTACTGTAAGAAGTATCAATTAGAGTTCCTAAATGAAAAAAACATTAATACCCTCATTCCTGTTTCTTCAAATTGAAAGGCAAAAAAGTATGCTATAACTATATCAAATAGAGTATATATCCAACTAAGAAATTAATAAGGGTTGATTCCATTAACCAATCCATTTCTACGGACTGCCCTTAAACGACCTTATTTTACATCAACGTCCATTATTAATATTTAAAAATATGCATATGAATCAAAATTCATGGAACAGGTAAATCTTTTAATGGTAATTCTTTTAGAGTTTAAGTCTTTTCATATTCTTCTTATTCATTTCTATTTTAATCTTACAATTTAAAATTACCTCTTTAATCCAAAGTATTATTTGGATATCAATTAAGTATGATTTGTAAGAAATTAGGTTTTTAATTTAGGATTCCAAAAAGCATCTTCCATATATAAATACATTAATTCTTATTTGTTTAAGCAAGACAACTCGTACATTCCTAAATCCTATATAAATATAAGTATGTATATATACATTTTATCTCATATTTTACACTCCAGACTTTGTATAATATGGTATTACTTCGAGATGATGTGTTTCAAATTCATCTTCTCTAATAACACCGAATGAACCCATTCTAGTTACAAATATCATTTCCTTATCTTTATTGTATTGAACTTTAGTAAAATAATTCTTTCCAATATCATTCATAGACATATGATGGAAATACCATAAATATGCAGAAGCAGCAGTTGCAGCTAATACATTAATTCTCATATAATCCATATTATATATAGATTATAAAAGATATGGATAGAATGAGGCATCAATTTAATGATCAAACATAAGATTTGTTTTATAAACTATGTTATATGGTATNACCAAATACAATGATGATCAAATTTCGATACACATCTAATATGTAATATTTAATACTTATTACAACTCCAACAATGTTTAGTTTTCTCTTAAACATGTGCTTAACATACTAAACAATAAGATTTTATATCTGTCTTAAATTCTTTGCTTTTGAATATCAATTATATAAAATTACCCAAGTAGTTTTGATAATTTCTCTTCCTTTACAATTGAATCTGTAGGATCTATTAATGTGGTTCTTAGACATGAATAAATAACACAAGTAACTATTACTGTAAGAAGTATCAATTAGAGTTCCTAAATGAAAAAAACATTAATACCCTCATTCCTGTTTCTTCAAATTGAAAGGCAAAAAAGTATGCTATAACTATATCAAATAGAGTATATATCCAACTAAGAAATTAATAAGGGTTGATTCCATTAACCAATCCATTTCTACGGACTGCCCTTAAACGACCTTATTTTACATCAACGTCCATTATTAATATTTAAAAATATGCATATGAATCAAAATTCATGGAACAGGTAAATCTTTTAATGGTAATTCTTTTAGAGTTTAAGTCTTTTCATATTCTTCTTATTCATTTCTATTTTAATCTTACAATTTAAAATTACCTCTTTAATCCAAAGTATTATTTGGATATCAATTAAGTATGATTTGTAAGAAATTAGGTTTTTAATTTAGGATTCCAAAAAGCATCTTCCATATATAAATACATTAATTCTTATTTGTTTAAGCAAGACAACTCGTACATTCCTAAATCCTATATAAATATAAGTATGTATATATACATTTTATCTCATATTTTACACTCCAGACTTTGTATAATATGGTATTACTTCGAGATGATGTGTTTCAAATTCATCTTCTCTAATAACACCGAATGAACCCATTCTAGTTACAAATATCATTTCCTTATCTTTATTGTATTGAACTTTAGTAAAATAATTCTTTCCAATATCATTCATAGACATATGATGGAAATACCATAAATATGCAGAAGCAGCAGTTGCAGCTAATACATTAATTCTCATATAATCCATATTATATATAGATTATAAAAGATATGGATAGAATGAGGCATCAATTTAATGATCAAACATAAGATTTGTTTTATAAACTATGTTATATGGTATAATAATATTTATATTTATTATTTAAGTATAATACCCAACATATCCAAGCAAAACTGAATGTTCCAGTCCACCATACAAATTTTATCCATTCTTATAATCTTTTATTTTCATATATCACTTCTCCTTCTTAGAAATTTAAAGTTGGATCTGGGTCTGCTGATGGATGTTAAACAAATGGTTAATCATTATAACTTGGATGATACATATCACTTTCTAATCTAAATAATCTTTAAAAGGGATTAGCCAAGAATTCTGGATGTCCCAATCTATCTGCAAGATATGGGAATCTTAAATGATATGGAGTATAAACATCATATTTAGATCCTTTATCAGGATGAAATTTTCTAGTCATAGGTCTTTATTCTAATTCCTTTTCATGTCTCTTATCACTCTCTGTTTTTCAAATGGATAAATAGTTTATGCAATCCATCTTTTTTCATTTCTGAATACATTTTCATATTCCAATTCTTTCATTCTCTAAATTTCCTGTCTATGCATATGGTATTTCAATAAGGAAGTAATCTCTAAGACCACCAGTTATATTTTTAGTGACTCCAGATTTGCCTTTCATATATGGTCTATCTAAGTTTTTAATTGCTTTGTCAACTTATTTTTACTTATTCACATCTCTTTTTACTCCATCAATAAGCATATTATGAGTATCCACTGTCAATCTTTATTTATAATCTTGTCTCTGAGCTGGAATATAATAAGGATGAGCTGGATCCATAATGAGTTATATGGTATGGATAAAATTTATATTCTAATTTTTTGGCTAATCTCTCCAAATTTTCATACATTACATTTTTGCGTTCTATTTAATCAATATCTTTACAAACCTTTTCTTCTTTAAATTGCATTTGTTATTATTTAACTAGCTCTCTATTTTGGTATATAATGCATAAACATGATTAAATATATAAATAAATAATGAAGGTATTAAATTATAAATACTATTTATTTTAAATGGCCTAGGCTTATTTTTTTTATATCAAAATCCAATCTCTAAGAAAAACTCAAAATTGTAATAATATTAATTATTAATAAGAATTGCAAAAGAGTAATTGGGTTGCCAAGTACATCAATATTTCTAACTTATATATTATCTATTTTCAAATAAAAACTGTTCATTCTAAATAAATTCAAGAAGAATGCAATACTTAATAGTAAAATTACAAGAATTTTTCAATTTGATTATAACAATAATATTATGTAATTTGTTTTATTGCAATTCTTGATTATATCCTTAAGAGTTGCAACTCTTTATTAGTTTGTTTAAATTAAATTTATAAATAATTATAAAATGGTTTATGTATTTCTATTTTGGGAAAAATATAATATCCTTTATGGTTGTTATTTTTAACCAAATGATGTCATGCATATTGAAATTTTATTATTTTAAATTATATCTAAAATATTTATACAGATTTATTATTTTTTATTAAAATCTTCTTACATAATTAATAATCATTGTATTTCCTATAAATGAATAAATATTTTGTTAATTCTTATACACTCAACTTCACATTTTTCACATTTTATTCTATCATCATCCTATTTTTCTCGGCATTTTGGACAGATTTTCACTCCTTAACCCTTCTTTTCAAAGAAAATGTAATTTGTTTAGCAGTTCAAACATTTCTCATTTTCTAAAGATTCTCTTGATGTTTTACAAGCTAAACATTATTTTAAATATTCTACATATATTTTAATTAAAATATATTACCTTGATTCAAAATTGGATCAAATAGTTTGAAATCAATTAGTAATTATAATTCATCCATTGAGCCAATATATATTTTATTAATAAAAATGAAAGGCAATGGATCTTGATTCAATCTTTGTTGTTTTACCCATTACTGACACAAAAGATTATCACATAAATTAAAGGCAAAATATTTTAATTTCTTGTTTTTCACAAAAGTAAATAATCTAAATCATTACCTAAATTTCCTACTTTTAAGTAGAAGTTGTCGCCTTCATGTTGACACTTATGCTTGAATAAAAAAAATGAAATTTCTCTCTAAGAGAAGGTAAAACTTGTCTAGCTGCTCTTATATTTCTTTTTAATCTCCAAAATCTCTGAATCATCATAGCATTTATTTCTTTTTCCTAATTTATTTTTGAAATATACTATTTCTATATCCTGATCCATTTATATATTTTTTTAATAAAATAAGAATTGTATTTTTTTTCAATTAATTTCTTTTTGTAATTGTTTAAACATATTATTAACATCAAAAGAGAAAGTAATTTTAAATGAATTTAGTATGATTGGATTAATTCAATAAATGTATTTCGTGTAATCTTTTATTTTTTTCAAGTATAGAATAATTTTAATTATTTACTAAAAGAAAATAAGATATAAATTCTTTAGGTTGGAGGAGGAATCCTTTCATAATTGTTTTATTATAATTTTAGATTATTTTTATGTTTCATAAGAGATCTTATTAAAATTAGCTCATTTAATGTCTCAATAAATAATTCCATGCTTGTTTAAATACTTAATTCTAAAACCATATCCTTAATCATGATTGAATGACTGCAATCTTTTATTCTGTAAATTAATAATTACAAAACTCTTTTAATTCTACTTGATCTTATTATTAATCATAATTTTGTGTAATCAAATAAAAAGGTATTCTTAGATAGACTTTTTTAATTTTACAAACTAAGAAGTTGTATAATGAATATAAATTTATATAATACTCATTTTTTGTGAGAAACTTTGTTAAATTAAGTTTAATCAATATCAATTTTGTGTTTTTTTAAAGTACTATCTATCCATTCAATCAACCTTCCAATAGATTCATCTTAATCCTTTGGATCAATATCCATCCATAATTCAATTCTTATTCTATTACCTTGTTTAGCATTAATTTTATCTAATACTCTCAATCCATTAATCTAAATTAGTAGGTCTAATTTACATGTCTTAATTCTTCTGTAGCTTATCCTATAATTTGTAATAGAAAATCCAAATAAATTTAATCATAAACTGCATAATATTGTGTTGAAATATCAAATTGAATTTCTCCACCATTTTTATTGTTTTCATCCTCCCACCATGGTTTGATATCATTCTTAAAAAATTATATTGCTTCTATTTAAGCATCTGCATTCTCATCATTGAATTATTTAAATCTATTATATTGAAGTGAATTACATTTTGCATTTTTATGGTTCACTTAAAATATCTGATAATTTTGAATATATTGTCTTTTTCATTAGAAATCCTAATTCTTCAACAGTTGAAAAAGAACAGATATCCACTATAGTTCTCTTATAATCTATGTTATAACTAGCATTATATTTCTCTGATATTGTCCACTTACTACTCAATTTATGAAATTTATCACTCATTAATATTATTAATATATATCCATTTATCACTATTACAATTAATAACAGTTTTCTTGGTCCCAGCTAAATGTACACCTTCAGTCATAATGGCATAAACTGAATTCTCATAAACTTTAACTTAATCCACATACCCAATAGTAGGTACTTGAAATCCTCTAAATATTATTAATAAATTAAAANAAGAATTGTATTTTTTTTCAATTAATTTCTTTTTGTAATTGTTTAAACATATTATTAACATCAAAAGAGAAAGTAATTTTAAATGAATTTAGTATGATTGGATTAATTCAATAAATGTATTTCGTGTAATCTTTTATTTTTTTCAAGTATAGAATAATTTTAATTATTTACTAAAAGAAAATAAGATATAAATTCTTTAGGTTGGAGGAGGAATCCTTTCATAATTGTTTTATTATAATTTTAGATTATTTTTATGTTTCATAAGAGATCTTATTAAAATTAGCTCATTTAATGTCTCAATAAATAATTCCATGCTTGTTTAAATACTTAATTCTAAAACCATATCCTTAATCATGATTGAATGACTGCAATCTTTTATTCTGTAAATTAATAATTACAAAACTCTTTTAATTCTACTTGATCTTATTATTAATCATAATTTTGTGTAATCAAATAAAAAGGTATTCTTAGATAGACTTTTTTAATTTTACAAACTAAGAAGTTGTATAATGAATATAAATTTATATAATACTCATTTTTTGTGAGAAACTTTGTTAAATTAAGTTTAATCAATATCAATTTTGTGTTTTTTTAAAGTACTATCTATCCATTCAATCAACCTTCCAATAGATTCATCTTAATCCTTTGGATCAATATCCATCCATAATTCAATTCTTATTCTATTACCTTGTTTAGCATTAATTTTATCTAATACTCTCAATCCATTAATCTAAATTAGTAGGTCTAATTTACATGTCTTAATTCTTCTGTAGCTTATCCTATAATTTGTAATAGAAAATCCAAATAAATTTAATCATAAACTGCATAATATTGTGTTGAAATATCAAATTGAATTTCTCCACCATTTTTATTGTTTTCATCCTCCCACCATGGTTTGATATCATTCTTAAAAAATTATATTGCTTCTATTTAAGCATCTGCATTCTCATCATTGAATTATTTAAATCTATTATATTGAAGTGAATTACATTTTGCATTTTTATGGTTCACTTAAAATATCTGATAATTTTGAATATATTGTCTTTTTCATTAGAAATCCTAATTCTTCAACAGTTGAAAAAGAACAGATATCCACTATAGTTCTCTTATAATCTATGTTATAACTAGCATTATATTTCTCTGATATTGTCCACTTACTACTCAATTTATGAAATTTATCACTCATTAATATTATTAATATATATCCATTTATCACTATTACAATTAATAACAGTTTTCTTGGTCCCAGCTAAATGTACACCTTCAGTCATAATGGCATAAACTGAATTCTCATAAACTTTAACTTAATCCACATACCCAATAGTAGGTACTTGAAATCCTCTAAATATTATTAATAAATTAAAAATACCTTCGTACAATTCCAGATCTAATAGTAGTTGTGGTTAAATCCAAAGTAATTACATATGATTTATCAGTAAATTCTTCACCTAATTATCCACCAAATACCATCAATTCTGTTTAATTTATCTATGCTAATCCACTATGTAATGGTATTTCATTCCACAAATTTCCTTAACTATCATATATCTACAAATCAAACCAAGTGTTTTATCTAATTGAATAAACCTCTATTGTTTAAATATTAACGTATTGCTTATCAATTCCACCTATTTTAATTAAATATTCATTATTAATATTTCCTAATGAACATCCTGTACAAGCATGCATACAAGATCTTAATGGAGTCCATCTTTATCCATCAAATCTCTCCAATGTATTTATACTACTATCTTCACAATCTGTTGATGATCCACAACAAACATAAATACATGTGTCAACTAAACAAGCACCAAATCCTTATCTTCTATGTATCATATTTGAATGCAAATTTAAAGTCTTTTAAATCAAATTCACTTTGTACACTGATTAAATACTTAAGTTTCTATCTATATCTCTTTCAATTCCTCCAATTATTAATATATCTTTTCCATACATTATACATTAATGTCCAACTGCAATTCGTTTATCTAGTATTAAATTAATCTCTTAAAAATCAGATATATTTAAATTTTTCATTGGTTGTATGAATTTTGGCATTCTATATATCAATATCTTTCTTTAATCTGCATAACAACTTACTAAGATTTCTTCACTACTTGAAATAAAGCTACTTTATTATTGACTTACTATTTTCAATTATTATACTTAATCATCCTGCATTACTTTTATTAATTCAGATGTGTTGTGTACAAATTATGGTTTAAAAGATGATTGTGAAGAAAGGTATTCTCTTGCAATATTTTAATTTTAACTGCTCTGATATGATTTAGTATATACATTATTCTTTAATAATTACTTACTTTCCTTATTACCATTAATTTCAGATACATTTTCCTTTTTGATTTGAGATTATTATTATTAACCTTAAACTGGAGTTGGTTTTTCTCCTGTTAATTATTGTACTATTTCTTACTCTCTTAATGATACCATTCTTTATTTCTAGTTTCTGTTGCAAATCTATATATATTAATCCAAATCCTACAATAAAAGATTTTGAACATTATTCGTTATCATTAAATCAGGAAATTATTATTAATACTCTTAACATCTCTTATCTAAATTTTGATATATTTATGGACCTATTTCATTAAAAAAAGTTTCCAAAATTGCTTAAATATACTCACTGCTTTCAAATTTGTTAAGCAAATTATCCATCCTTTATAATTACTATATTATATTCATTAAATCAATACCATCTTAACCAGATCAATACTTTCTTTACTGTTATCATGTTTACTGCCTCTCACTTCTCTAAATTTATTCTATAAATCTTGTTTATATTCTTCGAATCTCGTATTTATAGATTTTATGATTTCTTATTTTGTTTATTCCAACTTCATAAACAAATTATTCATAATCACCATTTCATCTGTGCTACTTAACAAAAACATTTATTCATTTAACTTCTACACTATGTCGAATACCATTGCTTTCTATTCTTATCTAACGTTTTATATATTTTCTATCTATGGAATCTATCCATTTGCAGCGTGCTCCTTTATATGTCTTGGTATGCATTCAGGACATAGAGGTTCAGTGCATTATTTCAATATGCACATATTTGTTATGAAGTAATCTTTATGAGTTGGACATTTTATAGGTGGAACTGTTGACATGTTAACTTATTCAAAATTCAAAATTATAAATAAATTAATATTACAGGATAAAATTTTCATAACTCATATTTTGAAATTGAAATTTTAGATAAAAAATACACGCACTACTTTAACCTTCTGTTAAATATAATAACTAGTCTAATTTATGTTTAATACTTCTTGGAATTTATTCCTTAAAATTTACTTGAAAATTAAAGCAGATCAATAATATTATTTTATAAATAAAGCATGTAATACTAATGGACTCTTTCAAAAGTATATCTATATAAATTCATTTTTGATATAGTTTATAACATTGATGAATATATTCATTTTAACTTAAATAATTATATTTAGATAGACTTTTTAATTTTTGAAATAAGTAAATTGAATATATAAATAAACATTAAACAAATTATTTCTTTTTAGTAACTACATTGATGAAAGACTAATCTTAAAATTTAATTTTATGTAGTATCTAGAGTATAATTTTATTATCATTCAATATAAAAATATGAATA
>CAJJDO010000150.1:225615-236557 GCA_905183005.1 Paramecium pentaurelia
TATAAAATATTTTCACTATTAAGAAAACTATAAATATAAAATTAATAAAATAAACACTATTTTATATAATTAGAATAGAGAATATTATAAATTATTATTCGTTTGCGATCTTTCACTTAAAAATTTTTAATTATCTAATTTAGATTTCTTTCGATATTTAATCCCATGTTATCAAATATTCACCATTAAGACTTGCAGTACCATATATTAATCCATCCCAGGATTTTAAAAATTTAAAATCAATGACCTGTTCTAAGTTACAATAAAAATCGCTTGAATTATTAAATGTGAATTTAATTATATTTACATTTAATCCATTTTTTGAAATCAAAATTTATTTTTCTTGTAGATAAATTAATGGAAATAGACCATTACAATTTTTCTCGCCTCCCTAAACTTATATATCTTTATATTTCTAGAATAATCCTGTATTTAAATTTAAAGTAAACAAACACAGATAGTTATTTCTAGGTTAAAAGGCAAATAATTTATTATTTATAAAGGATATTCGATATCCAAATTCTTTGACTTTTATACTTTACTTAATCTACCATTAATTTTCAAGCTCCTCTAATATTAATATTAAATAGTCAGCTCCACATGTTATTAATTTATTGCCCTCTTTATTTATTGATAAACCTTCAATCTATTTTTTATGTTCTGTGATAGTTTACGAGCAAATCCAAGATTATTTGAAGGAGGTATTGCTAGATTACGATTAGAAATAAGAAGATTGCTACCAAAATTTTATTTTCTTATCATATGATCCGCTAATTATCAAATTTTCATTTTTCGGATGTATTACCAAACATGTTATCCAATCCTAGTGACCCCTTAATTTAGTCAAATATTTAGGGTTAGCAATCATATTAAAGGACCATATTATGATTGACGAATCATTTGAACCAGAAATAAAGTGAGATCTACTTTGAAAGGTATTTAGTGTAACTACCTACTTTTAATGCTTTTAAATTATGTTTAATAATTTCAATCCATTTTTGAATTGTAATACTTTTATGTTATTTTATTACCCAGCCACTAAAATATTATTAGTTTTATTTATTGCTAAAGCAAAGCAATTTAGGTCTTAATAGTACCGAATATTTTAGAGTAATTCATAAGAAAAAGTGTTGGGACGTAATGATGTTTCTTATTTAAAATCCATTTTACCAAAAGTTTTTATATTATTCTTAAATATTTATTTTATTGCTAATTTCTAGTTAATTTCTTAAAAAGATCAATTTATATAATAATCAAGATAATATTGGTTGAATTTGCTTGTGATAATTATCATGTTTTCCTTCAAAAATATACAAAATATTTTTCAAATTACTGAATATTCGAATCTTAATTCTTTAAATTTATTTATGAAGAATAAAATATATATTAAATAGAAAATATATGATACTTTTATAAAATTTAGATAATAACGAATTGCTTTGTAAATACAAAATTTAAGGTTAAGGTATTTTTCCAGATACTTCCTTTAATGTGTTAAATTTAATAAAATGTTACAAATTGAAGATTCTTTACATGTATTTTATATTTATAGTTTAACATTTTTTTGTAATTAATGAATGAATGTAGAATTTAATTATAAACTTATTTTATTTTTTTGAGTTGCATTGAAAGAAACTAGTTTAAATATAGAATTAATCAAATATTATATATATAAATTAAAGTATACCTAATATTTTAGTTATGTCAACGATTTTAATTTTTTCAAGCAAATTAGATTGGGTGCTTGTAGATTCAAATTCTTAAAAAAGTTTACAATTCAAATGGTTGGAGTATGTCAAAAAGGCTTGATTGCTTGGAAGGTGGCCTTAATTTTAGTATATTACTTGTTCATTTAATTTTATATAATATGCTAATCTTAAAAAGATTATTAATAAATGGATAAGAAATTTATGAATAAATGTTATTGATCTGAATCAATTGTTGACAATTTTTCTTAATGATGCCGAAAATTACAAAAATGGAATAGCAAATTTCACATTTAACTTTACTTTAATCTCTAAAAATCAAATATTGAAAAAAGAAGTCTCATTAATTCTGATTTAACTCAAAATGCAAGAAGAACATATAATAACATATTTTGGCTTTTAAACTTAAGGTGATGTCCAATTAATTGTGATAAGGAATTTCTTTTTATGCTCAAAGTCTTTTTTAAAAACTTTTTAAAATTGTTCTAGTTATCATCTTTGTTTAAATTATTATTATGGTAGTCTCTTAACAGATGGATCGTGCCTTTTTGACCATTAAAATTAGTTCTGCTCAAATAAAAATTGGATACAGATAAGAATGTGAAAGAGATTATTTTAATTAAGATTAGATAACATTTGTTCCAAATAAATAATAAAATCTTTTACTTGATATTTTCACTTTATATGAAATATTAAATATTTTCAAGAAGCTTTTCGCTTACTTATCAATTAGCTATACCTAGTAAATTCATAATCAAGAAATTTATTAGTCTAGAAATTAATTTTTATAATAAAGGTTTTTAAATTAATATAAGGTTAATTGGGAATCTGGACACACAAAATCTAATTGTTTATAGAATTAATTTTGATAATTTTATTCTAATATACAATCTTACAATTGTGGATAATTTAATTAACCAGGATGTTTGACTAACAATTCTTCAAGATTAAATAACAATTTAATTAATGAGAATCGTTTATCATTTAATGTCCTATCAAGTCAAACTATTGTTTGTAATAAGGATTTTTAAACTTGTTCAGATTTTTTGAGAACAAATTGTTTAACACAAGTTTCTGATTTTCATAAATCAATATAAAATAATCAATGTTATTGTTAATTAATTAGGTAATTATGATGATGGTATAATTTACTATGCCATCCAATAAGTGAATACGTGGAAATTTTTAATTGAAGATCGGAGGATTGTGATGATAGTAATAAAAATCGTTATGATGGATGCCATTTCTATAACTTAAGTTGTGATAATTTTTGGAAAGAATGAAAAAAAGGAGATTTTTGTAATTCTTAAAAAGGCTTTGAGGTTGTTTATAATTAATTTATGTACTGTCATTTTTGGTAATGATCTTTTAGTTGTCAAGAAGAATGTTAAGGTAATAATATTATTACGTATAATGGATGCTATACTTTTAATTTTACTGCACAAGTTTTTGTGTTGAGTGCTAATTTAACGAATATATTAAATTTGATTAATTATATGGATGGTATCTTAATGCAACACTTCCTAACATCTTAATTGAAATAATAAAAGAACTTTATAATTAATGGAAATTAAAAGAATTTAATTTAAATAAATAAATGTATCAGAAGATATCATTTATACCTATAAAATAAGAAAAAAATTTAAAGGAAAATTTAATTGGATAGTTTAATATCAATAACAAAAGTAATGTTAATAGTATTATAAATTATTTTTCGAGTTTTCTAACAATCAAAAATTCTAAATAAATTAAGAGTTCATAACACTTATGAAATCATAAAATGATAATTAGTTTAGTTTAAAATAGGAAGTGGCTAGAATAAGTACACTATTTGGATTATCAATTTAGTTTTATTATATTAAATTTTGTGTAAAACAGAAAGTTTACTTACAAATTTTAGCAAAATTTCAAGTATAATCATAATTTAATCTTTGTATGTTTTTTTGAGATTAAATCTATTTTTTTCCCGAGCTATTTGCATTTTATCAGAATATAATTTTATGAATAAGTAAAAATTCTATTAATTAAAATATCAAGATAGGTTAATTCTAAAATTAATAATTAAATGTTAATTACTTTAAATCAAATCAATTATTAATATCCTGATTAGATTCAGTGCTAAAAGTATATTCTATAATAGCATACATAGAGTTTGGTATCTTATAAATTATAATATTAATTTAAACTCTTTCGTAAAATTAAATATAATTAATTGAATTATAATTCAAATTAACATGATTTAAAAAACTCAATAATCAATTAAAGCTCATCAACTAATTAAATCATTCCAATTATAAAATTAAACTTTCTCTAGAAATTTACTATTTCCTTTAATAAAAGTTTAAAATAATTATTTAACTTCTTTTTAAAAATTTTTATCTTAGGTATCAGAATAAATCAATTAACTTTTTAAGAGATGATTCAATTATTATATTTCAAAAATTAAATTCTTAATTAAACTATTAGTTTATAATTCAAATTAATTACATATATTACCAGGTACCATGCAAATTAAATTGATAATATCACTTTTTGAAACACAATAATTGCCACTTTATGATTCCAACAGTTTCAACCAATTAAATTCTTTCAAATACAGAATTATTAAGAAAAAAATTTATTTTTAAGATTTATCGGAAGATATTGTTGTTAAAGTAATATATGAATGGATAGATTAATGCTATATAAATTCAAGAATAATTAGACACATCCTTATTATTATGCTCAACACTATAATAAACACATATATTATATATAAAATATTGTTTTATATTTATCTATTTTTATTAATAATTATCATTATTATTTATATCCCAAAATTTATATATCTTTAGATAAACTATCCCAAGTAATAAAATACTCTCCATTATTAATCAATTAACCAAACAATTAATTTGTATAAAATTGAATAGATTACTCATATTTAAATACATCTTTTTCTGTCTTTCTTAAAAAATTGACATATGTATCAAGTTTACTCATTAAAATCTATTTTTATTAAATAAATAATAATGAAAATAATGAACAACTTTCACTACCTTAATTAACAATGATATCTTTTTTTTTTAGTGAACTATTTCCTTACACTATTCATCTCATAAACATACATTAATTTGCCATAATAAGGTTTAAATGTGAATAGATTATTGTTTATAAAGCATAATCTAAATCCATAAAAATCAACTTTGATATTTTATTTTACCATCCACCTTTTACTATATTCAGAATATTCAATTACTAATATTGTTGAATCCTATCCACAAGAAATAACTTTATCTTCTTAATCATTTAAACTTATTTAATAAACTTAAGAAGTATGATCAGTGTGATTGATTATTAATATATCCATTCTTTTTGTTTATTCCAAAACTTAATAGTATTATCCCCACTACTTGATATAAAAAGATCTTCATTCTTATTCAATATTAAACAATAAATCCAATGATTATGTCCTTTAATTTTTTATGAGTAATTTCATAAATAATTGTTATTGCTTGATCAAATTACAATAGATCCATCTCTATCTCTGGATATTAATTAATCTGATTTTTACATGAAATTTGAAGTGAATACATAATTATTATATTAATTTAATACTTGAATTAAATTCATGATTCTTTATTTGAATTCATATATTTTTATTTATTTATCACAACCAATAGCTACAATTGAACAATCTTTATTTATTTCAATTACACGAAAACATTATTATTCTTTAATTGAATTAATTTAAATTATTTAATAAGTAAATGGTATTAAATTGAATTAAGAAGATGTAGATTGAATAATTGCTTTTTTTTCTATTGATTATGATGATTACTATATTAATGTATTTTATTATAATTTGAATTGAACTTGCCCTTTAATTTTTGAATTTATTAATGGTTTCAATTCTAAAATAATGTTTGATTAAAACTCAGATTAACCAATAAAATTAAATTAATTAAATTTTGGATAAGATAATTCAAATTTAGGATTACTAAATTTACAAATTGGAGAATCTATTATCAATAATTAATCAATCTAATTAACTCTATTATCAAAATATGACTAAAAGATATATAAATTAATAAATACATCTAAATGCTTTTCTAATTTTATCATATTACATTCTAATTCTCTATTTAACATTTCGTTTATTGACATTTTTCCTATTTCTATTTAATTTTATTAATTAACTTATTATTAGTATTTAAAGAGAAAGATGATTTAAAATATAGTATTTTTAAGAAATCAACACTTTCATTAAGCTAAAAATAAAAATTAATCTATTTATGTATTTTTATATATTCTTAAGTAACTTGTTAAGCCTAAAGTCTGTAAGCAAATTGAAATTAGTTTATTTTGAATTAATATTTTTCTCAAATTTTTTTATAGTTATCTAAAAACTGCATATAGTTTCGAATTGTTTTTAGTTGCTTTAACCATCTTTCAATGAAACTAATTTTACATACACTAAATAATTTCTATTTATTTTTATAAAGTAAATATGTATATAACAAAAATTAATCTACTTCCTTAAATGTTTTATTACAAGTTTTATCTTATACTTTTCTCTCAATTCTTCCTAATTCATTTAGACATTTGGCTCATTAATGGATAGTAATCTAAGTAATATAAAAAGGAAAAGAAATTAGTAATAGATAATATTTGTTAATAGATGGAGAGGAATTATTCCTAGTTGTCGTAACTATTTGAAATCCAGAAATCAAATATTCAAATTTGATGTCAAAGATAATTTAGTTCTTTCTAGAAATTTGTCTCTAAAAAAAGAATTTATTTCAATAAACTTAGTATTACACATAAAAAGATTTTAGAATCTGTAAAATAATTTAATGAATTTTGGGAAATATTTAATTAATGAATATGGATCTATTTTAGTCTGTATCTGAGATTAAATTCAAACAATTCATTTCTTTCTTTTATTTAAACCAAATTTAACTGAGGTTTAAAATTGATTATTTTATCATTTAGTTAACATTCAAAAGTTGATTCACAAATATTGTTAAGTATTATATATCGCATCAGAATTTACAAGTTTACTAAATCTATAAGTTGTTATTTTTCTTCAAAAATATCAGAGTAAGATGAATTTTTGAATTATGGACAATAAAAATTTAGAGGACATATTTTGCAGATACATCACTATTAATGATTTATATTAAGTTTAAATTAGATAAAACAAAAACGATTCAGATTTACAGATTTAGTTTTGTAAATTTCATTTTTTTTGAACTTGACTCCAAAATTTTATATATATAGCTATATATATAGCTAATTAAATTTTATTTTTCATGAAGAGTAATTATTGACCAAGATATTAATTTTAGAGACAAAGGAACTCTTTTCACTTTACTCGTTACTTATAGGTCTAGATCTGTTTTAAGGGATTTCGTATAATAAATTTTAATTGCAAAAATAATTAATCTAACCCCACCTCCCATAATTATCAATGAGTAATCGAACCAAGAAGCAATGGCATTCCTCGAACTTCAGATAATAAGCTCCCTAAATTAAAAAATAAGAAATTGAAACTCTAGAAAGAAGTCATGATTGAATAATTTAATAATAGAGATGAGAATTAATAATTTAAATATGAGACTAATTAGCTATTAGATTTGGCAGAGAAGGGGCTATCAGAAATAAGATAATTATAACAAGACTATAGTTATCAATAATTGAATGATTGCCTAGATATGGATGAATTAGAAACTATCTTAGATAATTAAAAAAAAGCGGAGTCTGCTATAAATAATAAAGAAAATACACCAGACAACTTAAATGATTACTTAATACTGAATATATAATCATTCGAAAAATTAGAGAAAATGGTGGAATCAGGTAAAGGGAAAAACAAAATGGCACCAGCAAAGGAAGTGAGAACAGAATAGAGTCATGAGCAAGGCTAGGACAACGAATTAATATAAATGAATTTTGATATTCATAAACTTAAATCAATTGATCAATTTTTTTTTTCTTGTTTTTTTTACATAGGTATAATAACTTGGTACCAATTTAGTTGATTAAATATCTTGAAAATGATGATATATAAAAAAAGTAAGTTTCGATTTCAATAAACGTATGAATATTTTAAACTATTTTAAGCTAAGATGTTTTTATATAGCATCAATATCAAAAAATATATAAAAATTATTTTAATGAAAATAATTCGACTGCGTGAAACCAGACGTAAGTTGAATAAGGGGTTAAGGATACTAATTTATAGTCGAGACTAGAAACTAGGAGGGGCTCTGAGAGATTGGGCATACCTATACTTCTCAAACAGCTATGGAAGAGATATCTACCTTTGGTTCAGAGATATGACGTCAGGCCGATTGTCATTCCGATCGTCAGGCCGTTAGTGTTCTGGTCCTAGAAACTTCCATACGATATAAAGCAGACTAGGGGTAGAGAGTTTCCTTGTACTCGGCCAAGGCTCTCACCTTCTCCGAATCTGGCTTCCCTGCGCAATGGATTGGAAAGACAAGTTTGTTCTTCTAAAACCTTCTTTAACAAGAATTTTTATTAAAATGTCATAAATTTAGTACATCATCTATGATGAGTATTTTTGGGGCACTAATAGAGTCACAGAAGCTTTAAATTAAAAATGATTCCAATGAAAAATATTTATACATATCATTCAATCTATTATTTTTATTTTTATCAAAAAATCATACAAATAACTTTTCCATTATGAAAATTAAGTTTAACTAAATTTAATATAGAGAATTTTTCTAGAAGGTTTAATGGTGGATGAATAGAGATATCAGATATCATTTTGAAGATTGAGATAGTTGAAGTGTTTTGTTAATTATACTACTTTTAGTAATAATAATTTCGAGAAAATATTACATATAAAATAATTAAGATTATTGCTAATATAAAATTGTAATAATATCATATTTTTTAATTTTCTTTTAGTCTGAGAATTAAATAATTAGTGAACTTATTTATAAAGGGCATTTGAATAGAAACCAACTTGTATATTATAACAGTTAGACTAACTGTAAATATATTAAAATGATAGCCGAGAACTTTATCTATGATTTAGAGAAAATAGAAAATTTAAAAACTAAATTAATATTTATTCTACTATTATTTAGTAAAAATTAAGGGAAAGAAATCTTCCTTTGATGAAGTAATCTGTTTAGTTATGCTTCAGGATTAATAGAAATGGATGAAAACTAGTGATGAAAGGGAATTTTACATTTTTTCAACTTATAAAATGGGGATAGAACAGAAAACTGATATTGAAGAATAATTTTTTGGATTCAAATTCAAAGAGTTTAAATTTACATTCTTGAGATTACGAATAAAAGTGAAAGAAAGACAGAAAATGATGAAATAATAGGATAGTGTATTACATTATGTGACATTAGAGAATTAAGGATTCATAGGTAGCAATTATCGAAATTCTACTAACTAGAGTCAATAAATATTATGCCACTTTGGTTCTATATGGCTGCTATTGTTGATTCATAATATTGAATATAATACGTAATCATATTCAAATAACACATCTTAAGTGGTAGAAATATACATGATTAATTTGAATAAGAGTGGATATCTATCAAGCAAACTAAGATTGATTTGGATAAATGTGATCTTTAAATATTTATAGCTAAATGCTGTATAAATTAAGTAATGCTTAAATTTCTATTTTCTTTAATATCTAAGAGTTTAGTCGATTTAAATATCATAAAATTGCTAATCTATTCAACAGAATAAAATACAAAAATCTATTAATTTATACCTATAAATTTTCTAATGTAATAGATAAATAATATAAAATAGATAAGAACATTTTATTTATTTACTATATTAATAAATCTTTATGAGTAAAATGTAATTAAAAGAGAATTATATTTAAACCGAATCTTATATTCGAAATTTAAACTATTAGATTATTAAGATTGGATATTTATAAGTTTTATTAATAAAACCTAATAATTGATTTAATTTTACATATTACCAAATTTTCTTTTTAAATTTTTATATAATTTATTTTATATCTTCTAATTTGATTTACTAATATTATCCTAAATAAAAAAAAATTAAATGACCTCAAACAATTTAGAATATTGTAAATTCTTGCTAAGAAATGAAATAGGATTGAAATATATTATTGCCACTCAATTTGTAAAGGCTTTTCAAAAGTCAAGGGAAATTTTAGAGAAAATTCTATATGTCTACTCACGCTATCAACTAAAGAAATTTGTTAATTTTCGTATTCAAGATTTCAAAGCTAAAATAAAATTTCAAGAACTATTGCAAAACTTTATTAGCATAGTCATCATGGTGCTATAATCAATTTTTATTAAAAATAGTCTCAGAACCAAACATATATTTATATAAGTCTTAGAAAATTATCTATTTACGATCAAGGCAAACATTAGAGTAAAAATTGATAAACGATAAATTATTTATAAAAAAGAGTAAGTCAGCATTTCTTGTTTAGTAAGGATATTTTATCTTAAAATTTTGGTTAAAAAAACATGGCAAATGGCTAAAGTATGTCATCAAAATACTAAACTAACTGCAATTTTAAAGAATTCATTTAAAATTTAAGCATAGTAAAAAGAAAGATATATCTTGATCAAGTTATAAATAAATTGATATACATCTGGATTTTATATAAAAGATTAGAAAAAATCTTTAGGAGATATCGTAATGATTAAATCATCAAATTCTAATAAATATTTATATAATGCAACTGCTCGTTTAATATTTTTGCAAGTGTTAAATATGTTATGTTGATATGTCATTAATTGATATTTGATAATTTTCTTAATTATTTAATCATCAAATATTTGATGAATTTAAGAAATTAAATTTCAATTTAGGTAACATCAACAATTTTATACTAAACGACAATTTTACCCTCATTAATAAATTAAAAATTATATATGTAATAGAAAAGATATTAATTTAATATATTCAAGTTATAAAGCTCGTTTGTCAATTGTGTTTTCTAGATCAAAAAAAACTTTTGCATACAAAACTTCTTATTTATTATTATTTCATAGTCAATATATTTAATTCCATAGTAGGAAGGGTTTAGCATATCTTCATATATTCATATACATTTTTAGGTTTATCTTTAAGTTCATTTAGGTTTTTATTAAAGAGCTTGGTATTAATCAGAGGTATCTTGAATAGATTCTCCTTAGGTATGACTATTGTAGCCGTGAGAGGTTTATGATTCGACAAATTATTAAAATAGCTCAATTGATTAG
>CAJJDO010000150.1:240004-257191 GCA_905183005.1 Paramecium pentaurelia
CAATTATATGGGCAGATAAAGCTTTGTCTATTGATTCAAAACATTTCTATTCATTATTCATAAGAGGTATACAAATCAAACAAAGATTTATTAGCTGAATCTTTAAAGTAATTAACTTAAGCAGGATTATCTTTTTCATTAACTAACATTTATTAAAACACTATTTTAAATGTTAGAAATTCAACAGCTGAAATATTTTGTGGTTTGCCTTTTTTTTTAAGATTAATGAAAATAAATAAATTCACTAAGGGAAAATAAATTTGATCTATATAAATGATCTTATCAAAAATTAATTAATCTTGAAACCATTTTGGATGATTAAAATTATCATATATAAAAGAATACTTTTTAAATAAGAATACAAGTTTGATAATTTTAGTACTGTTTATATGTGTTAATAATTTTTTAAGATAGGTAACTAGTGGCAATTAAAATCATAAAATGATATTTTTAATTTTTACTAATTATCTTCAATTAGAATATTGAGAATAATGATTTAATAAAGAAAGAACTATGAAAGAGATTCAATTACATAGATCACTCACTATTGATAATAGTCTTAAAATTGTAAAATTTATGTTTCTATATAGATTTCGCTGAAATATATATCATTATTACTGTATCACTTTTGATTTTAAATATTAGTTAAAATTTCTTGAAGGATTTTTTGAAAACTTATCATTTTATTTAAATGGTATTTAATTTTTTCCTAATATTATTTAAAGAATAAACACTCATATAGTTTTAGAGGCAAAACACTTGGTTCAATTATCAAGAAAGTTTTATTGTAATTAGAATAGAGATTGAATTTGGCTTAATAGAATATCAAAAATATATCCACCAAAAGAATGCATTGTAATTCTTAATTTAAAATGATTCAAAGAGATATGAGGATAATTATAAAGCAGAAAATTAACAAAATTAATTTATGAATTATATCATCTTTAAATACTAACTTAGTTACTCAAAAATGATTAAATCTATGCTATCTATTATAACTGTCATTATTAATATAAATTCTCCCAAGATTTCCCAGGAGTTTGTATGTATAAATGATTACTAAAATTTCTTTTCTTTTTTTTAATTATATGCTTTTGAATAAATTAATAAATCATAATGACTTCAATTTTAGTAGTTAATTTTGAATACATGAAATCAATTGACCAAAGTCTGTATTGACATTTACTTGACAATATGAATTTTTCGATTTCCATCTAACTACTTTGATGTTCTAGAAAACAAGATTATTATTTTGCTTTTCTGGTATCAAATTTCTGCCTGTGTTATGACTAGTTCCTTTATAGAAAATAGTCAAATGGATGTTTTAAATCAGATAGAAAATCCTATTATCTACAGAATAAAAATATTCATCATTAATTTTTTTCATAATTATTTAGGATAAATGGGTTTTCCTTTTAATAATAAAATTATTATCAAAAAAATTTGAAATATAATAATGGTAATAATGTAGTGAAATGAATTTTGAGAATCCTATAAGCTCAACTTATTATAAATTGAAGATATGTTAAATTCTAATTCGTATTGGAAATGCATTTTAATCATATGAAATATTGTATTTATTCAGTATTATTAAGTTCCATAAGTTTTATTTAGAATTTGATACAGTATGATTAGATTTTGAATGTAGAATTCAATGTATGAATTATCTGTTTAAGCAGCATAACTCTAAAAAAAGATTCTGATTGGTTTATTCAGATTGTCCCTAAATGTCTATAGAGAAAATGAATCATCATTTAATTTAATTGTATTATTAAAGTGATAATTTTAAAGTTTTAATTACACAAATTATTCATCCTTGTCATCTATTAATATGTGATTTTACATGTAAGATATGTAAATATCAATTTTCATATCGATTTTAAAGTAATTGTTTAAATAGTTTTAATGATATTTAGGTTGAGATTAGTTAGTAACGCAATCCATATTTTAAAACTCATAAGTTGAACTCAATAAAATTAACTTCATATAATTAACACAAAATTTAGATTATAGAATTTTAATTAATTTACTAAAATGGATATTATTAAAGCGTTTATTAAATTATAAATGTAAAATTGTAATTAAATTAATAAAGTGCCTAAATTAATGTTTCACATGTTCAAAAAATAAAAATTTATATAGTAAACATGCTCTTAATTTAGTGAAAATTGTTTTATTCGTTCCTTTTAGAATACTTCCAAAAGATTAAGCGTCTCTCAAAATCTTAAATGCAAAGATAGATGCTTTGTTAATATGATGTAATATAATGCTAAAATATTCTTATGGCAATCAAAGAAATACAATCCTATATTTAACCTTACCTTGAATTTTTTTAATTAAAGATTTATGTTGGTTATTGTAAAGCATGAGATTTAGATAATTGTTTAAATTACAATGAGAAATAGGATCTTGTATCATTAAATGCCTGGTTATCAATCATAAAATTAGTTTATTCATCGTATACTTTATCATATTCAAATTTTATTAATCTCTACAAATATCTTTTGAAATTGATTCATTGGATGCTTGATTCTCTTAAAACTTATTATACATTCTTTTAAAATTTTACTTTCCATTGAATCCATCATTCTTTACAGATTTATATGATGCTGATATTTGCTTATAAATACAAGATAATCAAATATATGAATTACTTTAAAAGAATCCTATTTTATTAATAAATAATATAATACACTCATAAAAAAATTAATATACTATTTCAGGTGATAAGATATATTTTATGATAACTATATTGGCTTACTTCGAATTTGTTACTGAAAATGGAGTGGATAATTCAAACTTAAAATTATATAAATAACTATTTTAGACATTTTCATTGTTTTTTTCTTATTCTTATTTTTTGAATTAAACTCAATTAAAAATAAATAAACATTAACATTTATATAATTAACTAGTCAACACTAAATCCAAGAAATTATTTTGTAGACAAATAATCTTTTTTAAAAATGGTTTTCATTATTAATATCTGTTATCTTAATGATATATTATCCTTTTTTTATGCAGAAAGTCTAATCCATACAAAAAGTTTTCAATTTTGTATTCTAGAAATATCATATTTAAATTAAATTACAAATTTTTCCAATTTTACTGATCGACTTTTTAACCTCCCTATTTATTAGAAAGGTTCTAAAGAGATATTAGTAGATTTATAATAATAATATTATCAAGAATAATTGAAATTAAATAATTAATATTGAATTATATTTTCAAAATATATATAAAAATAATGTTTGTAAAAATACTGCTTTTCTCAACCATTCTAACATTTCTAGAAGCTATACCCTGTTTAGATATATATAAGGATAAAGATGAATTTTTCAAGTCAGCTTACAAAGAGCCACTACTCATTAATACTAATTAAGCTGATTTTGAAAATATTCAAAGTATAGGATAAGAAATTCTTTAATTAGAATATTCTTTGTATTATTAAATTGATGGAATTTTTATTTCTGCTACTTTATTAAAATCATTTTAGAATTGGGATATATAACAAATATGCTACCTTATGATTAATGAAAACACTTATTTTATATAATGTATGATTGGATTTACTTTTGTTTAAGAGAAAATCAATTTTGAGTACTCAAATAAAACATTAATTATAACTTAACATTATGATAAATGTGAATCAATATTTTATGATGCAGACACTAATTTTACTATATTTTGCTATTCAGAAGATTATTTTAAATTAATTTCTACAAATTTAGATGATAAAAATTCATTATATATATAGTATAATTATACTTAAACCAATAATCTTAAGTATTGCAAACCAATCTCAATTTAAATTAGACCTTACCTTTATTTAATAGGTTCTATTAATTGCTCAGATTGGAATATTTTTAAGGCGTAGGATAACAACATCACTCTTATTTTAGATAAAGATATTTTAAGAAGAATGTAATTTTCATTTGATCTAATTAATTTAGTCAATATTCAAGTATGTCAAATATCGCACTCTTAACAGTATTTCGTTTATTTATTATTCGACAAAGGGTACATTTAGATGGAAAATTTTTAGATTTTAGAGATCATCAAACTAAATTAGTAAAACAAAGTAAAAATTACTCAATTGGTATTTGATAAATAATGCAGTATAAGTATGTTTGTAGGGGAGGAAGAATCATTGATACCTTTCTAATATTATTAATAATACTAAATTCTATCATTTAGTAAATCGAGATATCCTCTTTTTTTATATTAGCATGAATACTTTAAAATATTTTAATATGAAAAAAATCTATAGTTATTCGTAAATTAGATTTTCATTTAATATTATGATATTTCAGGTTTACTTTTATTTCATAGAACTTTTAATTATCTATTTGTAATAGATGAAAGTCTCAATTTAATTAAGCTATTTAAAATTAAGCATTTATCAAATTACATAGTACCATAATATGAATATATTTATGAATTATCTTTGAATGATTTTAGTTGTTGTAAAGTAGAAACTATTAAATGTAGTAAAATAATACTAATAAATTCAACTAATCGATTTGTTGATTATTAATTTTTTATGTAGGGATTATACTATATTCAAAATTTCTAAGAAATTAAACTGTTTATTAATTATAAAGAATTCATGGTAGGAATACCATTATAATTTGAAATACCTTCGTAATTCTCAAATATTTTAAGTATTGATTAAATCAAATACAATTTCATTGATATTTGTTAATTATATAGAGTCTTTTAGAATTCAACTCTTAGGCTTTATGATTCTGATGCTAAACTATTTGTATTTTCAGATGAAAAATTCATTTATTTCTATAATTGCAAATAATAAAAAATGCTTCATCAATTTAAAAAGTAAGGTAAATCTGTATTTCATATAAAAAATAAAGTTATTGTTTTAGACAAAATATATAATCTATTAAATATTATTACTGTCACCGAAAATTAATTAATATAATCTAATTTTAAAATTGATTCAGATGTTACAAAGGTTTTGTAAATCTAAAATTCTATGGTTATAAGTTTCAAAAATAAAGAACCACTAATAATTGATTTTTTTTCAGGTGATCTAATAGTATAAAATGCTGAAATAAAAATTATGGAAACCATATAATTTTATTTTAATATTTAAAATTCTTACCAGATCTATTAAGTTTAGGACTATCTTTGGATTATTAAAAATAAGGATATCTTAAAAATGAAGTTTCTAGAGTGGTAAATACTTGCAATGAATTAAGCTTTTTTTTTTATCGTATTACATAAAGTGGAATACTAATTAAAAGTCTGTTTTTTTAATATGAACGAGTTACTATTTGTCTAAAATATTAATCTGTATGATTATTCTATTTATAAACCATTAACATATGCTATCTCAAACTATGACTTTTTTATTATAGCAGAAAAATCTAATTAATTATATCTTCTAATATATTATTTTACTTAAAGTAACTAATATATCATAAAACTAATTATTAAAGTAGCTTAACCAAACTTTTATGCAAACAGTAAAAAGGTATATTATTATGATGAAAACAATCTGCTTGTATATTAGGATTATTAATAAATATCTCTTACTTATAAAATTGAAGATTTCAGTAAGCTTTTCTAAATAGTTGATCTTCATTTAAATCTATTTTCTCTAATTGATATATAGCAATAAAATAAATTTAATCTTAAATTGAAGATTATAAATACAAATAAGTAAATATTTCCTAAATCAAATCTAATTATCCATCCAAGTTAAAACCTAATAAATAAAATTGAAGTGTTTAATCATTTTTCAGGACCAATCGAAATAATTTCTTTAAATGATGAATGCCCTTTTAATCTATTTGGTCCATTTAAAATTAGAAAGGGCATTAATTTATGCAATAAAAATGCCACTTAAAATTGTCTATTATAATAATAATTTGAAAAATGTTAATGTTTCTTTCTTAAAACTATGGAGAATCATGATTTAATAAATAAACCAAAATTAATTGTTCTATCATTTGATTAGCAATATTGGTTCCAATTAAAAAATGGAGATATTATATATATCAATGTTGAAAATGGGGTAAGTAGATAAGCAATCACTTATAAATTTGATGAAATTTAAGATAGATTTGTTTAATTTAAAGAATTTGATCTTCCATTTCATAATGAGGAAACTAATTAAATAAGAATTATTGGCAATTTAATATAGTTTTAAATAGGTTATTAATTTTATTTATTTTAATTGAAGGAGGAATATATTAATAAAATTTATGAAACTATAATTTAGAATGAAATAGTCTATTTATAGAATTCTGATAATGAATATCTTGTAATTAATTAAGAAAAAAATATTCTAATTACTCATTATAATTTCTCAGATGACAGAGTAAATCCTATACAAACTTATAATTTAGAAAAAATTAAACTTTTATAATTAGTGGAAATTTAGATTGACTTTTTTCTAAATTCATAACTGATAGATTCAACACTATTAATTCTAATTGAAGCAATAAAAGTAGAAAAGTAAATACAAATATTTAGTATTTTACATTACTAGGATCTAACATTTTATATAAACTTTAGTTTAAATACTTAGAATAAAAATGTAGAATCAAATATTATAAAAATTTTAAGAAACAGGGAATATTTAGATAATATAATTTTTATTGATAAGTAATTAGCCATATTTGGTACTTTAGAACAAAAATTTTATCTTTATGATTTTAGATAAGAGAATTAAATTTATGATTCAATTAATATAATAGATTTTAGTAAATTGCATTTATAAGTTTATAATAATACACATTATATTTTATTTAATATGTAAAATGAAGAAGCCTCTTTAATAGAAATTGGATTTGAAATCAATATTACTAATAAATTGGAATTTGCTAAGTGTTTATTGATAGCTGAAAATTGGATATCAAAAGCTGAAGTAAAGGTAATCATTTAATAAGAAGAAATTAATAATTTTTTAAATTAAAGAAATATAATAATAATTATATCTATAAGTTTAATATTCATATTAATAGTTTGCCTTATTTTTATATTAAGAAGATAATAATTAAAATATCAATAATTAAAATAATTTTAGTCAATATCATTAGATTAATCAAAAATAGAATGATTATAAAAAAAATAATTTATTAGATTGTAATTTCTATTATTTATTCTATATCATTCTATTAAATCAAATATTCCTATTAAAAATTTATTTAAACATTATAATAAATATTAACTTTTATAATTTATTTTCAATATTTCAATTAATAAATATTAATCGCTTCCAATTAAATATTCAATTAATTTGGTATATAAAGCTGAAGTTTTTTTCTACTGAGTTAAGATTTGCATAATTTCTATAAGATATATCATCATTTAAATAATAAATGCTTGTGCCATGATTTTTATTTCATTTATTTAAAAATTCTATATGATATTATCTTTTTCTTCTAAATGCATTTTGAATTTATAATTAGGTTTACATAAAAATAACAAAGACAAGAATAAAATGGATAAAAGTATGACCTTTTGTAGATTAAATATGAAATCATTAAAAACATCAGAATGTGTATTGCTATATATTATTAATGCAAATCTTATTTATCAGATAAAGAGAGTAAATATCCCTTTTTATTGCCTCATAAATATATATCAATTTATTTTTTTTATGTATTTATTGAACAAATTCATATTAGTTTTTAATTTAAATAAAATAATTATTATTTTTATTATCAATTTAACTTTAAAAACTATTTTATTAATGTGAACGATATTTTAATTTATTTAGATTGAATTATCAAATTATTATCCTTTGGTTTCTCCTTAGTAATCGAAGGATAAACTAAAGCATAAACACGTACTCATTTTTTAATTCCTTGAATTTTATTTATCCATACGAAGAAATTAAAATTAACTCAATTATATCAATAAAATGATCATATAGTTTAATGAAAGTTTGGCTTGAGATCCTAGTTCAGTCTGATTATAAGTGCCCTATGAAAAATACGTTATTTTAATACAATTTTGTTAATATCCTTATTAATTGATAAATTAAAAGAAAACTATAAATCATATTAAATGCAAAAAAATTCATTCATTGTTATACTATCAAAAAATTACATTTTAAAGCCAGATTTACAAAATAAACTTTATCATTAAATAAAATAATTTATAATATAGAATTCATGAATTCTTTAATGTTATTTCAGCCGAAAGGATCGATAGATATCTCCTTAAATGTACCATTTAATTTTTACTATATCTTAAAAAATTATAACACATTATTATTTTAAGCAAGAATAGCCTTGATTAAAATGTTTAGTTTAATTATTTATCTGAAGACTTATAAAATGCTGGAATTATCATCTTTTTATTTGTGATACCCTCTTAAGTATTCATTGTTTTAGTACAAGCATCTACTTTATGATTCATGTGATTAGTCCATTAAGTGATGAATTATTTTGTTAAATAAATTCAATGATAAGCATATTTGTTCACTTATAATCTTATATTCTATCCATATGTAAGAATAACTCTGAAGGAAAAGCATGCGGCAAGAAAAAAATTATCTCTCATATTCAATTCTATTGCATATTTTACGATGATTTCTGTTCATTTCTCTGAATTATCATTATTTGACATTTGTAATTTAAATTATAATCATAGATTTAATTTAGCTTGGTTGGTTTTTGTAAACCCTTTCATTTCAGTTTATACAATATTATATATCAAGAAGGTTGTCCCTGAAAATCAAAAAATTTTTAATTTGATAAGAAAATAACTCTCTTCTCTCTTTTCATATCTAATAGTTTAATTTTATAATATAATTAACTCAAGCAATAAGCTATATCTTAGTTGAACTTAATTACACGAAATTTCAATATGATAGCATTAATATTCTTTACAATTGAAAATTGAGCTAAATCATTTAAATAGGATGATTATTCAACAGTTTAATATTTATTTAAAGAATCAAATAATCCAAAAATGAATCATATTAGATTCTAGAAAATTGAATGAATAATTTAGGAGGAAATAAATGAAGAAAAATTAATTCTTTATTCCACCTTATTAAGACTTATATATTGAAATAAGATTAATGACTTCTACTATTACCATATATGCTCCAAAAAATTTCTAAATTTGAGAAACAAATAATTTTCAGATAATGAATTATTAATAAAAATAATTAGTGAATAAGAACTTTTAGTAATTCAAAAAAAATTGTCAAGCTATTTCTTACATCTAAAAAGAAATGAATCTCTAATCTCCCTAATTTATGGAATCTTTAAGTTTTTGTTATAAAATAGATTATCTTATCTTAATTATCGGATTAAGGGTCTCAAATATTTATTATGATGAAAATCGCTCTCTAAATTCCATCATATAAAGTAATCAGAACTTATGACCTAAACGGTTTTGAGTATTAAAGAAAGATCTTGAAATAATATTGATATTAAAAAGGATTTGGCAAAGACTAAATTCAAAGATATTGATTTTAAAGGGAGGAAGGCTAATTATTCATTCCTGAAAATATTAAAGATTAATTACAATATAGTTTAATTAAAGATACAAAATAATTTTCAGAATTCAATCTAATTGATTATCCGGTACTTATAATTAAAATTAATTGGTCAACTCTCTTATAAATAACCTTTAAATGGATATAAATTAATTAGTATTAGATTTCAAAGTTATTTAATTCATAATTAAGTTGTATACCTTCCTTAAAGGAAAAGAAGTATTTTTACCATATTTAAATAATTGATTATCTTTAAGAATGGAATGCTGAAAAAAGTTTGAGTAGGTAATTCAGCTTAAGATCCTTAAGAGGATACAAATAAACTTATTGAAAAAGTTTTTTATAAAATTTATTTGAGAAGGATCTAAAATTTATAATTGATTTGATATTTTGATATTTTAGTTAGTTGAAATGCTTTTTTAATTATTTGAATTATTTACTTAGATCAATTCGAAAGGATATTATTGAATTTTTGGTTGTTTTTGACTTGTTATTAAAAAATCATATGATTAAATATTATTTATAATTACTATTTATAAGAAATTCTTGATAACACTGAGATTTAATATTATTTTTAATAAAGCAATTCTGGCTGGTAATGGAAAAAAATTAATAGGAGATTATTGAATAATTTGAAATAATTAGACAATAAAAAATTGAAGAGTATTGCAAACGATAAGAGGTTAATAATATATAACACATCAATTACAATTTTTAAACCTAATAATAAGAAAATGCATCATAAAAATATTATCAAATAGATGTCTTAGAGATTGTATATGATCGTAGAGAAATTTATAGCAATAAAATTAGAAAGATGTAACGAAATCTAATTTTTGAACAAAAAAGAAATCAACATTAAGTATAATAAAAAGAGAACTAAATATTTTTATATTAAGAGGATTAATGCTTTAAGATAACCAATTAATTTATTGGGCTTATGTCATCATCAAATAAATATGAAGTTGTATAAGGAAGCTAGGAATCTGATATATAATTGGCGGTAGAAATTTGTAAGTTAAATTTTTTGGAAGGAATTTAATTGAATTTCCCAACCTTTGCCAACAATACTGATTCTATGCATTAAATTTCAATACTTTAATAATAATATTAATAATTGATATAATAATATCAAAATTTATCGATTGAATCTTAATCATTATCATAATCCATTTAATCTTCACCTTAAGAATAATTGGAATCTTCTACATAACACTCACATACCTCATATTATAGTTCATAATCCTCCTCTTAAGATTTGTAAATTGAAAGGATTAGATAATTGATAATTAGAGTTATAAATGACCTTGAATCGATAACATCATCCTAAACTTATGACTTTTCAGAATTTTCAGAAGCCTCAATTTTTGAGAATCCACCTGAATTTGATGATGATCAACGTACTGAAACAGATGATTACTGATTGTTAAATTATATCAATATATGCATATAATAATTGGTTATAAAAATTAAAAGCCTATATTTATTCAATGATTTTGAATGAAAATTTAACTGAAGGATCGGCATATAATATAATAAAGATTTTAAATAAATTCTACTCTTATTTATATATTTAATATCATAAATTTATATCTAAAAATTCATTTATCATATTTATATACATTTATGGAAAGATATTCATTATTACTAAATTTATCCATATATAGAAAATAAATATGTCTTTTAATTAAAAATTTGAAAAAATAACATTATTTTGAGGATTTAGATAATTAATATAATTTAAGTTGGAAAAAATATAAAACTTAATTATGCCATTGTAATGATCTAGAAATCTACAGTACTCTATCAGGTTTAATTAACAATTTGATTACCAAGACCTTTAACTTACTTTTTGATTCTTAAGAGTTAAAGACATCATTTAAAATAGCCAATATAATAATTTATCAAATATTCTTAATACTTTAGACCAAATATTTTTATTTCTATATTTTATTATTTTTAATTGATATGTTTTAAATCTATTTATATATTATTTCTATAGCAGCTGATCATAAATTTGAAAAAGGATTTGTCAATCACTTCAGCTATTTTGTTAATAACAATTTAGTTTTATATACAAGTTTAACCAAATTCAGATACGAAGAACTTTATATTCCTTTTTAAAAATAATTTGCCTTAGTGCCAGATGTTTACTTAAACCTTGCTTTGCTTGATATTGGGTATCAATTTCCTTAAGGATATTCATTAGTAATAACTAGTATCACCACAGCTGGTAATTTACTTAACTTAAATTTTTAGGGTTTAAAGTGAAGATAGTCTGTGAGACTATAAACCAGTTTTATGCAGTTGAGTTTAATTGGTTTGCATTTAATGATGAGAGAGTCTAAGTCATAAATAATTTTAATATAACTAATCCATAAACTTAATATACTCATGCTTACTAAAAGAATTGTTAAATTAATATGGCCCTTTCTAATTTTTTAAGTTATTATGCTTTAGGATCTTAATATAATTATTTAACGGTACAAAAATATATTATTTAGGGATTAACTTTGACACCTGAAACTGTGACAATAAGTTTTTCATTTTAAGGACTTAAACAATTTGGATATTAAATAATATTGAGTAGTTCAGATATTTTTTTAATTGGCCCCACAATAATAAGCATTTAACCTTCTGGTTCAACTTAAGTTGTCAATTTTCCAACTGGATGGACCATATAAAATTGTTATCTAAATCTTCTAGGGTTTAAATATGATGGAATTGATTTTAATTTTAGATTATCCACGAAAACAACATATTCCTCTTAAGTTACTGTTGAAATTTATACTTGTAATCAATTAATAATATGATAGGGAGTTCCACTATTTTTACATCAATGTAATTTAATCATTTCTGTATAAATCACGCTTTTTTTGAACTGGCTTAATTTAATGGTTTAATGTAATCTACATTTTTTGATCCTAATAATTAAATAGATACTCACATTGAAATTAAAGAAATAAATTACTCTTAAAATCAAATTATATCAGAGGAGATTACGATAGCATAATCTATAGGATCTATAACAATAATTTTCTATTGGTAATGTATAGATTAGGAAATGTTAATGATATAACTACTCTGTCCAGAATAATGGTGTTCTTAGACTAACATCAAATGTGATATCAATAAAATTCATACAGTCCGATTATAAGCAAAGTTTTTGTTAGATTAAAATTAATAGCAATATATTAAAATTGCTAAGACTTCAGTTTCATTATCTGCAACCTAAGTCATAAAATTGACTAATCAATATGAAAAAACATTATTTAAACTAGAAATAGTATGATCAATATAATTTTTATTTTATAATTATCATTATTAAATTTTAACTATTAATTTTAAAGATAGGTATTCAAAATCTTAATTTTTCAGAATTGATTTAAGAAAACCCATTAAATAAAGAGAATTTTACATTATTAAAGAATAATAGTATATATTAATTAAGTAAACATTAATTTTATTAATTATTAATTAATAAACATTTTAATAATGATATATAATATTTACAATAGATTTTATTTAAACAGTGTTGTATTATCTAACCATTTCAGATAGGCTAATAATTTTAGCTTCAATATTTAAAATATATTCTTAAGTTTTTATTGAATTATGATATAGAAGTTAATTTTCAATTTGGATTTGTAAGTTCTTCGAATTTTCTAGATGATTTATACAATTACTTATATGGGAGAATCTTAATCCGCCATAGATGATAGGCACATTTTTCAAATAAATCCTTTATCTATGAATAATGGGGCATTTAATAATGTTTGAGAACATCAATATAGAAATAAATTTCGAAAATTCTAAAGAAAATTTGATAGATAAGATAATTTCATAGAGTTATAAAGAGAAGTCTTCATCTCTCAATTAAATTCTATATACATATTCTCAAACCCCACTATTATAAAAAATTATGTTTTATTAAATAATTGTCTATAATTTGATACTAAATGTAAGTTTCAGTAATGAATTATTAAATAGGATTAGTCTTTTTCTATGGAAGTATACTAAAAAGTTTAGATATATATGTTTTTTTAAGATAGCTTTCAGTTAAAATGTATATACACTTTGATTGTAATAATGGTAAGCGATTATAGTTCATATTTATAAACAAATTTTGGATTTTATACAATTTAGAATATATATAATTTACTGCAACCCAAATAGAAAATAAATGACCACAAAATCCATTTTTTTTTTCCAATATATATATATAAGCTTAATTAAGAAGCAAAAATAAAATGATTATTTATCAATAAATAAAATCAAAATGCAACAAAAATAATTAGATTATGAAACTGATTATTCTTCTACTTAACACTCAGGAATAACCAATAAGTACAATATTATTAGATTAAAGCTTATTTTTTGAAAAAGAGATTATTGTGTTCTTTATATGCGGAAAATATTGATTAAAATAAAAAAAATATTAGAATGAGTAAATTTTGGATATAAGCGAGTAAAAGCCAGAGAAAATTTAATAAATGATTTAGACTTTGTTTAGTCTCAAATTATTAATCTGAATAAACTATAGAGAAATGAGATCCTATATAAATTCATTATTAGAGTCTATAATATAAATTAGCTCTGATTGGATGAAAGAGCTGAAAACTTTTAATAATTAATATTAGTTGTAGATAATTATCAAAGAACTTGATAATCTATTTAATTATTAAATAAAGAAACCCGAAGAGATTCAAAATTAAAATTACCCAGCTTCATCTAATTGCTGTATTATAAAGTTATCAAATAAGTATTTACCTAGAGTTATTTAATTCCTTTTAAGGATGTCAGGAGTGTCATCAAATTTTAGAAAAGAATATTGATAAAATCTGAGTATATCATTCTATTTAGGAGTCTTCAAATGAAAATTTAACCTTTTTACATTTGAAATAATCATAAAGAATTCTATAATACAACCTGAATGTTGCTATGCCATAGTCTTTTAATTAAGAAAATTCAATAGCTTTGATTGAATGGAAAAAAAGAGATTAGAGTTTTGGAATTAATTTAAAATAATCTTGTTTAATTAGAAATAATAAAAGGACATAATGATATGGTTATATAAAAAAGAATAGAGAAAATTTTGGATATGTTCTCAATAATTAGTAGGGTAGACTTTCTCTATGCTTTGCTTTATCTATAATTAGAAAAAGATCTAATAATATCTGGGAGTGACGATAAGACTCTAAAATTTTTGTGCTACAATATAAATGGCGAAAATAACAATAAATAATAATCGTCTTTTCTAAACTATAAGAAAAATAGCAGTTATGTTTATGCATTCTCTATATATGAAGATCAAACTAAAATAATTTTATTGGAACTTGATAACCTCATTCTCGTTAGGGAATTGTTAAAAACTTCTTACTCATATTCAAGGATAGTATTATAAGAAATAAAAGTTGTTAGTTATGGATATCGTTTATGTTTTATAGGGAATGATATTTTTGCCTTTCAACCTAGATCAATCTAAAAAAATGAATATTTATAAAATTACTAGTAATTCTGAAGGGCAAATTTTGAAAAACAAATATATAGATATAATTGGATACAGTCAATCTTTTGATATAAAAATTTTTGATTAAAAAATGCATTCTTATGATTAAGAATGGCAAAAGTGTCAATTTAATAAGATGTAGAAATTAATATAATGGAAACATAATTATTGAAAAATAACTTATCTTAGAATAAATTTATTGAATAATGATAATTTTATTTATGATACACTTAGCGATGATGGACAATATTTGCTGACCTGGGATTATATCACAAAAGAAATATAAATTAGATGTTATCAATCAAAAGAATGAAATTAAAATATTAAAAGTTTACTATATAATTATATTAATACATAAATATTGTATTCGTTATAAATGATATTAATAAGATATTATGTGTATTTACATATTTCATTTAATGAATTTAATAATTTCAATATTTTCTAAAATGTTAATAAGTTAAATTATTGATTAGAATTTATTCAAATTTAATTTATCAATTATATTTTTTGTTTTTTTAAATTCCCATTTTCCTTATACTCCTTTTTCCCATATGATAAAATCAGCATATCCACATACTACTAATAAAGTTTCAGATGAATTAAAACTGAATGATTCTACACTATTGCTATATTTATCTAATGAGTACTGAAAATTCAGCTGATTCTTAATAAAATCTACATTTCAATTAACTGTGCCACTATTTTATTAGATTGGCTATGAACACTTCCACTCTATTTGATTAATTTATTACCAACAGATGATAGTATTATCATTAGAACAAGAAATAAGGTTATTTTATTATTTGCTTTATACTAAACATCGAATATACTTTTTATCTTCAAAATATATTAATAAATTTAACTGTTCCTTATTCAAAATTCAAAATTTTATTTTTCATACCATTACTATCTCCTAATAGATTTAACTCTAATTTTTTTGTGAATTTTAATCTAGATAATTTAATTAATAAAAAAGCATACCCGCTTCCAAGGATTTATGATGTGAAGTTAAAATCAGATACAGATAATTAAAAATATTAAGGTATTTAAAATTAGGATTATAGTGGAGGAATCTAATAATTAAAGGGAATAAGTAGAATTGAATCTATTGATTCATCAATAATTGTGAAAGCAGATTATAAAATAAATGAAGAATAAAACTAATTCTACTTCTTCATTTAATTTAAAGAAATGGTCTTCAATTTTAGCTATTGTGTATAGGATGACTGTTGAAGTTTAGGATTGGATAGATTACATTAATTTTAGATGATCATTTAATTATAATCATTAATTTATGCTTCGTTCTTGTTTTAATGTATGATAAATCCTTTGATTAATAAAAGAATTTTATTTATTTAAAAAATAAAAAATATAATATGTTGCTTTTGGTTGGCTAACCTATAGATTCAATAATAAAATGAAAACTCAAATATACCTTTATTTATCTATTAACCAAAAACACTAAATATCAATAATCAATTTTTTATCCCCTTAATAAACCACTTTTGAAATTCAAATTTTATCTTCATATTAATAATATTTTGCAAGAAAATTCTTTTTTTAGCCATGATTAATTTGAATTTTTGATAATTAGACATTAAAACTAAACAGAACTATGAAATAATTGATAATGGTTATTGATAGTTTAAGTTTATTTATTGAATTTTATCTAAAGTTTTACTTTGACTTTTGAGAAATCATCAGAGATTCTAATAAAATTACATAGCCTCTTGTCCTTAGGAAAATAAAAGCTTACAAAAAAAATAAAGGTATTTAACTAATTATATAATTTAAAAATAATGAGACCCAGTAGAAAATCTAAATGTTTTGAAAATCCGTTCATGTATATTCTTAGGTTATAATTAAGGACTTAGTTCTTATACAGAGTTCGAAATTTAATAAAATCCTAATACATTCTAATAGAAATTCTTAAGCACATTTTGTATTAAAATAAATTAAGAACAATTAAATAAAAAATGCTATAGATCGAACTCAAATTAATTGACAAATTTTATATTTAAATCATATTTATATATAAAATTCTTGTGAGAATAGGCTAGATATAATTTGATGACAATATAAACTGGAAATATTGTAATGTTTTTCCTAATGTTACTAAAAACTTCTGGATTATAAGCTATTAATAGTATCTGTGTAAACATATTATATGACTAATTAACTTGCTTATTTAAAT
>CAJJDO010000151.1:6977-20242 GCA_905183005.1 Paramecium pentaurelia
GACGATACATAAATTAAATTACTTTAGAAGAATGCAATGGTGTATATTTGGACAATCTTAGACTGATATTTTAGAAGCATTTTTAACCATATCATGAAAAATTATAGTTATAAAAATTATTATCTTTATCAGTTTAATCTAAAGTAGATTGCTTTGCCATTTAGAAAATTTATAAATGGTAGCAGAAGATAAACAGACATACAAGATTCCATTAATATTAACATCTAATTAGGCTTTTTATTATCCTTTTTTAACATCCCATAGACGGATAGACTTATCATAACTACCAGAAGCTAATGTATTTCCATCAGAAGAGAAACAGACTGAGTTAATCAACTACTATGAACTAAGAATTTCAAAAATTCTATTATTCTTACCACTTGATATATTTTTTAAATGATATATTATCTAGTTCCAGTGTAGAATTCATTAATAGAATGAAAATCATGCTTTATTATGATGTTGATTAAACGAGTAATTTAATTAATAGTCTATTCAAAAGCATCTAATTATTTTTATTTTTACAAAAGAGATAAATTTCCAATTTAATTATTATTCTATGCATAGTTTTACTTGAGAATTTTTAGAAACTCCAAGCAATCCTAATTTTGATTCTCTTCTTTTGACAATATTTCGATTATAATATTGAATATTTATGTATCAAAATTTTTTGAATGAACTAAAACCTTATATAAATCTGCTGCAATCTAGAACTCTTAGATTGATTTATGGGAAAATTAAAATTAGCACCTTTTTATTAGAAAAGTGAGCAACTTCTAATATCTTTTTTATTAGCTCCGTTTTAATCATCATAATGAAAAAATTCATTTAGCGATTGGTCTTCTGTTCTTTCATTTTAATATAAAATCCTTGCTACATATATTAAACTTATGTCATTTCATTCTTACTCATTGTTTTTGCAAATCTAATTTAGTATTCTAATAGATCATGCATAAAACGATCAGCATATATAGATTATTCTAAGTTTCTCAGTTTTTCGATTTATTTCAAGTAGTAATAATTGATAAATTCTCAATAAAAGTCATAAAAGTCAGAAATTGTAAGATTGTGTTCTTTTAATGCATCATTACCAATTTAGAGTATTTTTTCCTATTAAATTTTTATTTTCTTTAATATCTAATTTGGTAGCAAAAGATTAGTTTCAAATATATTTTCAAGTTATTAATGCACTCCCTCACAATCCTAAGAGATTTACAATTATTAAGGTATCGAATTTTCTTCCTAATAATTCCAAACTCCAAGAGCAATTTCATGGTAATCAATAATTCCCAAGTTTGATAAATCATTTAGAGTAACTTCCAAGAATTCATCATTATCAGCTTAATTTTCCGCTTCAGATTCTTTATTAAGTTCATTTTTTAATCCTAAAAGATACCTTTTCTGTTGCGATTTATACATCTGAATTTTGTATTTACTTATGAAGAATTCATTCAACATCTTTTAAAAATTCTTCAAGAAGGTTTATTTAATGTTAATAATCTCAGTTGCTTTAAGAATCAAGTTGGGCATAAACTATAATTTCCATCATTTATGGAGTTTCCACTAAATTATTTAGATTTACTGACTATCATCATATCTTCATACTTTTTAAAACTCCATTATTTTTGTAAATTTATGCTCAAGCTTCTTATAGCTTCATTGCTTTTTAAATCAATAAACTCATCATCCTTCAAAAATTAAAAAATACTGTTGATTTATTTTCATTCAAAGGAGTCTCAGATTTCCACCTTGCTTCTTCGAATTTCAAAAATGATGACTATATCTTTTCCCAACTCTGTTCAAACCTTTTAACATCCAGAGCTTTTTAGTTTTAAGTTTATATATACCATTTATGTATATCAAAAAAATTAATATTTTAATACTTTAAAACGTAAATTTCTTAAGATATTCTTATATTTAACTCTATTCAAACTGAAGTAGCTAGGTTTCTTTAAATTTCTATTTATCTTAATGGCTGCTAGTAAAAATGTCACTTCTGGTGGAAAAAATAACAAGAGGGTCTGACCAATATTATTTGAGCTTATTATTAATGTATAAATTTTTCTAAATATTCTCTAGCTTCATTTCATCATAACTGTCCATTATTAATATTAATCGGAATTCTTTCTTTTACAACATTTCTTTACATTCTTTCAATTAGAGATCATCAAATCCATAATCATCTTATTTAAGTGATTCCTCTACTGCTTAAAAAACAGGGTTTTTTAAAGAGGGTAATGAAATATAAACAGGTATAAGTACATAATTTCCAATTTTTTTATTACTATCATGCAATTTTCAAATAAACTCTTCAATTTTTTTTGGCTGTAGTACTTTTGCCGGATCCTGCTAATCCATAAATTAGCAATACTGTTTTCCCTTCATATAAAAACTCATTCACTTCTCCATCATTATCATTAAATTGATATAAATTCATCAAATTACTGATCTCATTTTTACCTCTGTCTTAAGTTTTTAATGGTATATAGATGGACTTAACATTTTTTTCTGCTGCTTCCTTCAATACTTTCCATTTTCTAATTTCAAGCTAACTGATTTTCCTCTCAAAAATTTAAGATCATTCCCTATGTTGTTGAGCTACTCTTTTATTTGATTTATTTTTCCCTCAACTCTTAGCAAACTTTTTCTAATATGATTTACAAAATCAGTTACCAATCTGAGTTATTAACCCATTTCGCTGATATTTTAAATGTATTCATCCAATTGCTGAGTTGTTTCATCCATTTCTTTCAAATATAGCTCTCTGTTGTTAAGATTTGCCTCCTGGGTAATTTATTCTTATAATTCATCAATTCTCTTCAGCATTTTTTACATTTCTTCTGCAATTCTATTATGTTAAGTCTACCAATCTTTCTAAAAAATTTACATCTATAAACTTATTAAATGTTAATTTTTCAATAAATTTCTAACTCTTTAATCTTTTTCTAAAACCCATAATTAAATTAGAGCTTTCTAACAAAATGAAATAATTGTATCTGTGAAGCAATTAGATGAAATAAAAACAATTGTAAAAATTAGACCCTATTTAATTTTCCACTCATCATTATTGTTAAAATCCTTATACTTTTGCTTCAACCCATCAAATAACCCTAATTTTTATTTTGATTCTAAATAATCTTCATCGTCTCCTCCTTCCTCTATTCCTTATAGGTATATTTTTTTTATTTTTTAAATGAGATATTCTTAATCAATTTCATTTTCTGAGGGTAAACACTTATACTTTCTTAATGTTACTTGTAGCTCAAAAATCATAAAGATTTGTTTATTCTGTTATATTATTATCAAATATTCTTTAAATGATTCATTTTACATCTATTATAAGTTAGCTTTTGTCTAAAGCGATTATTCAAATTTATTAATTTGATCTTAGAAACAATTACGAAAAATTTATATTATTTTCGTTTTAATCTCTTTTTTATAATCTTGAATTAGAATATAATTATTTCTAAACTATTTAACTTCTTCAAGTAATTAGGCTAATTGCTGCTTCTATTCTGCCATTTTTTTCTTTTATATTTTAACAACATTAATGATGATTTATAAATGTGTTTGAGATTTTTCGTCAAAACAATTATTAACAGTTTTTTTTTGGATATTCTCTTAATCCTTTTTATCATTTTAATATTATTAATTCTTCAATTAAATAGATTAATAATTCTTTTCATCTTGATTTTTTTCGTCTTAAATCTTTTTTATTCATTCTTCTTGCAAATTTATTAAATTGTTGAACAATCCTAAGATAAGTATTTTTAAAATTTATTAATTTTATGCAAAGGAATTATTCAAAACTTTAAACAACCTTAACGGTTTAATTGATAAATTATTTGAAATGTTCTATACTATTACATTGATTGTTTTTCTCAACAATTCTTAATTATTACAAAAATTTCTCATATTTTTCTTTTTTTTTAATCAAATCTAATTGATTAAATTTTTCATCTGTCACATTTTTAATTGATTCATCTATTGAAATATCTTCAATAATCTTCATTATTCTTTCTATTAGTGTAATAGAACTAGATTCCTCAATAAATTATTCTCCAAATTCATCCTGAATCAATTCTAAATCTATTAATTCTGAGTGAAAAATTTATTCCTCTATGTTTAATTTAAATAATAAGTATTCTATTGTCCCAGATGCATAGATAAATTATTTATTAAGTCGTCTTCAGTGACATTCAATTTCTTTAATTCAGGTATTATTTCTTTTTGATATAAGTTGTTGCCAGTGATAAATTATTAAGGATAATTGATAATTACATTAAGAAGAAACTAATTCAAATTGATGAAATCTGATAATTATTAAAATTCTTCTGATTTAAAAGCTAATATATTCTAAAATGGCTCCTTTAAGACAATTAATTGTAATTTCAACTTTGAATTTTTCAATTTTTAGTCAAATAATAATTAAAATGGTAACATAGAAGAAAATTATTATTTCATATTAAGAAATTCTTCATGTTAGGAAATTTCATCAAGTTTAAATTTCTATATTCTTTGTCCATCTGTTTTTACTCTTTCAAAAACATTATCAATTAATGTTTTTAAAAATGCATCAATAAATCTAAAATATATAAGTTTTCGAAAAGTCAACTTTCAGTAATCAAGATGCCAATTTAATTTAATTAGAGTGGTGGAATCCTAATGAGATGAAATTTAGGGATGTTTAAATTCACATCACAATTACTTAAGAAAATAACATCATTTATTCATCATAGGAAGGCATAATTTTGAGAAAGTATATCATCTTATTTTTGTTTTTAAAGGGAATAAATTTATGATAATCCAAATAATCAAGAAATTTTGCTTAACATGGAATAAATCTAACACCTTGAATGGTTAGGTGAATATGGAAAGAACAAAAGAAAATTAGGTAAATGGGTAGCAACATGGAATAAATCTCTTCTAATAGAAGGTGGCTACTATGTAGATGGATTAAAATAAGGTTTATGGACATAACCATTTACTAATTACTTTAGGTAAATATCAATAACCAAAGTAGCAAAGCTAAAGTATTTGAAAATGGATAATACTTTCATGATTAAAAATATGGAAGATGGCATTATATCTATAAAAATAAGAATATGTATTTTATAATAATAAATTAGCGGTGGTGGATCATATAACGCTTAAGGTGTGAAATATGGTAAATGGTTAGAAATAAGTGAGAAGTTCAATGATGATTCTTAATTAACTTATTGTGGTGAATATAAAAATGGTAAAAAAGTTGGTATTTGGGCTGTATTGTGGAACGATGATGACTCTTGGTATAATGGAGAATATAAAAATAAATTGATGTAAAAAATATTAAATAGTGAAATCTTGGTTTAGGGGTGGTGGATCATATGATGAAGAAGGGGATGGAATTAAGCAAGGAAATTGGTTAGAAGTGTCAGATCGATTTGATAATCATACTTAAGTAACATTTAAAGGTGAATATAAAAATGGTAAAAAAGTTGGAAATTGGCATATTTTCCATAGGCAGAATGGGAAAGGAAAATCAATTATGAAAATGTAAATTTTCTTAAATAAAGCAATATAGTGGCGGTGGATTATATAAAGAGGAAGAGATTAAGTAAGGTATTTGGGTGGAACTCTCAGATAGGTTTTATGATTTTTCATAGGTAAAGTATAATGGTTAATATAAACATGGGAAAAAAATTGGTAGATGGGATATTTTCTATGTAAAAGAAAAGATGTAAAAACAAATTATAAAGTAAATATTATTTTAGTGGTGGTGGATAATATGACGAAGAGGGTGATGAAACTAAGTTGGGTTTTTGGGTGGAAGTTTCGGATAGATTTTATTGTAATTCTAAAGTAACCTATCATGGATAATATAAAAATGGGAAAAAAATAGGTATGTGGAATATTTTGTTTAATTGGTAAGGAAATAAATAGATGTAACAAAATATTATGTAGTATATACGTTTTAGCGGTGGCGGATTATATGATAAAAGAGGTGATGGGATTAAGTAGGGTTATTGGATTGAAATATGGAATGGATTTTTTTATTAATCTTAAGTGACTTATAGTGGTTAATATAAAAATGATAAAAAGGTTGGAAGATGGGATATTTTGAATGAAGGAGATTAGATGTAACAAAATATTAAGTTAAGAATACCTTTCTTTAAGTGGTGGTGGTTCATATGATGAAGAAGGCAATGAGATTAAATTTGGAAGATGGATTGAGTTGGCAAATGATTTTTGGGATTTTGGTTAAATAACTTTTAATGGTGAGTATTAGGATGGTAAAAAAGTAGGTAGATGGGTGGAAATGGATTTATATAAGGATGAGAAGCGCGAGATTATGTATTAATATTGAATATTTTAATATAATAATTGAAAAATAGTAATTCTAAAAGATGTATTTAAATTGTGTGTGTGAATGAAGCATGTAATATTTTTTTTTGATTTTGGTTGTTTTTAGGTAATTTTCTTGTTGCCATATTGCTTATTTGCTAATCTTCATTTTCATTATGAACTATATCTTCTATGCCATTAATTAAAACATTTTTTTATTATTGTTTAAGTTTCTTAGCAATGACTATATCCTTAAAATTTAGATATCTTTCCAAGAAACAAATGAAGACCTCATATCATAAAAATCATCTCTTATATCGTTTATTTGCAAGTCATACTTATTCATTTCTCCAATTAAATTTTGCCTTCATAATATTCTCTATTTCATTTATTATTTAATTAAATGATATTATAATTATGAAAAGTGTTAATAAAAATGCTATAGTGAATTGAAGTTTTATAGTTTTATAGATTTTGCATTGTTAGACAAAAATAAAAATCATTGAAGAAATATTTAATAATTTTGATTAATTTTCTTCTTATAATGTATCAAATAGTAACTTTTTTCTTAAAATTCTCAATAATAATCGTTTAAAAGTTATAGTGATCAAAATTGTAAGCAGGTTGTTGTTTATTTCCTTAATAATATATAAATGTAAAATGTATGCTTGTGAGTTAGAATGGTGAATTTCTTTAGAAAAAATACAATCTAGAGTTTCTAAATGAATAATATAAAAATTTTGGAACTTATTGTAAATGTGGAGTAAAAAGTGATGATGGATAGTATTTATTTACTTGTGATTCTGAATCAAAATAAATACAAATTAGAGGATATTAAGAACAATAATATATGTGTATAATTTCATATCGACGATATTTTTTATAATATATTTGCCTTACATTTTTTGATATTTCTGGAAAATATGTTTTTGATGTTTAGATCTATTTTTATATACAATTGAGGGGATTTATGAAATTTAGTAATTGTTTGACTTCAAATTTCTGTATGCTATATCTAAATAGTTGGCTATTTTTCGAAAATTATAATTGATTTCAATACTCAATAATATAGATTTTATTGAAATTCAAATATTTTTATCAGACAATTAATCGATTTATTTAACTTGATTTTCAATTGTTACTTTTTAAAAAGTTTTAACCCTAATTTAATAATTATTTTAGTCTTTACTTCTTTTTCTAGCCGGTTTAATAAACTATCTTACTATTGATAAATTCAATACTTAAATATTACCTTCTATTAACCAATCAATTTAAAAATAATTCAAAAAGTAAAAAAAAGTGAATGATTTGAATCTTTAAAGTAAAATCTTTTTTTATATAATTTAACAAATTATGATATCAAAACGAATCTTACGGGCTACAATTACATAAATATAATAATAATTACATAACAATTTGAAGCTATAATGATTAAGATCAGATATAGAAATACAGTGATTGAAAATTCTGATTACCAAACCATAAATAATGTTCCTTAATCAAAAAGTGCTTTGATTTGAAGCGTTAAATATTTATGGAATGTACTAATTAAAATTTAATGGATGTATTGAGATAATAGTTAAAAGACTAAAAGATATGAAAAACTGTTTGTAAATAATTAATAGTTATACTTTTAAATTAACAATCAACCCTTATTTCAAGTTGATAGAGTAAAAAATGTAAAATTAAGTTTCAAAATGGATGATAATTTAATCAATCCTTTCCAATTTCAAGATTTGATAATTTAATTAAAATTTTAAACTAATTGGCTAATTCGAGGTAGGCTATTTGGATTTTTATTTTTTAAATAAAATTGTGTATGATATGATGATTCAATCTCCATATCACCACTATAATCAGATTTAATTTGAATTATAGCTAAAGTTCAATTTTAAATTTCTCAACTACGATAGTAACCAAAGTATTAGTTTAATAATTGCTTATAATGCTTTAATTATTACATATACTACATTTAGAAAATATTATTTTACATTTTCCAAATAAATAGCATCGTATTTCAACTATCAATTCTAATATAATGCATGAACTTTTAGTAAATTCAATTATTTTTGTATGTATTTATCTTAAAATTATTTTTATATTATTTAGATAATTATATTATTTATTTTATTTGAAGAATTGGTATTGATTGTTACAACCCCTATCTTATCTCTTTAACAATTTAAAAGAAATCTATGAATACTTTCTAAATTAAATACTTTTTATGCTTTGAATAAATTAATAAGAAATTTATTAATCAAGTGCCCTTACTGAATTTTTACTAATAATCATTCCATAAATTTAAATGAAATGAAGATTTTCTTTAAATATAGCCTCCATTCTAAAATTTTATTTGATTCTAGAATAAACTCATTAAAGAATTCAAAAGTATTATCTAAAGCCTGATCTCTTAAAGTTTTTTGTAACTCAATTAAACTAATTTTTGAAATTTTTTAGACCTACATGTAATAAATCAATATATTTGATATTTTCTTAATTCTTTATTCTCTTTCCTTTATAAATTCATAGGAGAATCTTATTCCTTTCATATTTATTTATCATTTATATTGTTAAATACTTTTTCAGCATATTTTCATTATCATCTGAGTTTTTTTCATATTAGCAGCTTGAATTTAAAAAATCAATTTATTAAATAAATTTAATTAATGATTTAATAGAAATTTTTTATTTGTTAAAAATGGAACATGAAGGTGAAGATATATAAGGTTGTTCTTTAAATTTGAGTTGCTAAGATTAAAGATCTTAGTTTTGTCTTAAAAATGCAACGATTGATCCTATGAAACATACTAATTGTAAGAAAGACTTAAAAGGATTTGGTTAAATTTAAAGTTTTATCACCAAATTCAATTAGTATATATGTGAATTAACAAATTAATTGAATGAATCCTTTGGATAAGTCAAAACAAAATATGAAGAATCATCAAAATAATTGGATAACTTGAAAGAATAATTATTTAAGTTATCTGATTGTTGAAATTAATAAGTTTATCATTAAGTAAGGATAATTTGCAGTTGATTAAGAAGTGGTATCAATATTAGAATAATAAAGAGAAGATCACTAAAATGAATTACATAGGTATTAGTGAAATCTTTATTTATAGGAAATTCATTATTATTATTTAATAAGAACTATTTATTTATAGAAATATTAAAAGAAAGATTTATTTTTTGGATTTAGACAAAGAATTTCAAGTATTTAATAAGACAATCAAAGCTTATTTTCAAAAGTAATAATATTTGCTTAAATTTTATTAGGAATATAATTAATGTCTCAGATCATGAAAATTAATTGAATACTAAATTAATATAAATTATAGGAGGCTTAAGATCTAATATTCTAATACTTAAAATAAATGGAAAAACAAATATCACTTGCCAAGTTCTTTTTTTATGTATAGAAATATTGAGTTTATTTTGTATGAATCAGCTCGGAAAAGGTAGAGATTAATGATAGCTTATATATAGATATATTAAATTATTCAAAATCAGAATTAAAGATTAAACTGATTTAAGAGAAAAATAAATATATAAATAATTCTTTCAAATTAAGCTTTATTTTAAGAAATTGTTTATATTAGATATTAATTGGTGCTAAGAAGAATAAAAGAAGCTATTGAATAATGTGAAAAATAATCACTAAAGAACCACAATACCTCGATGCTTTTTATTGAAATGGTAATCATTCATATTTAAAAAAAAGTTTTTCTTTTAATTCTCATATTCAGGCTTTGAATTAATATGAACAAGCCATGTAGTGCTTTGATAAAGCACTCTAATTCACTCAAAAATTTTTTATTGCATATTACTAAAAAGCTAACTAAATTTTTTCATTTTAAGGTTATACGCTAAACAAAAAAAGTAACCATAAAGATGCAATTATTTGTTATGATAATGCAATTTAATTGGAACCTATATATCATTATAAAAGGATATCAGTTCGGATAGAGAAGATGATTGATTCATAATATTCATGAGCATATATGAATTAAGGCAATGTTTAATAAACTAAAAAGGTGATTTATTATGAAATATCAATAAAATACAATGATATTAAAGATGAAAAAGTATCAATAACTATTTAAAAGTATGAGCAAGCAATCAATAAATCTTAATTGGATTAGAATGAATTTAAAAGATTAATTTTGGAAAGCAAAAATAAGATATGAAATATTTTTTCATATTAGTTTAAACAATTTTGATTTATGTTATATAACCATATTTAGAGTTGATTATTTCTTTACAAATGAAAATAAGGGCAAATAGAATGGATGTCTATAGAAGGATTTAACTTAAAATATTGTTGTTAAATTGTATCAGTAATGTTGTTGTTAAAGTGATTATATCATTTTTATTTTTAGGAGCTATTTTTAAAGATATAATTGTTTAACATTTATATTAAATGAATAAAATAATTCTTGATATCATTATTTTTTATAACCGCGACTATCACCTTTAGAAGTACAGTAATTAATTATGTAACTTAATTATTATGCAAAAGTAATCATATATTAAATGCTAGAACGATTCTCAACAACATATTAATTAATTTTATTGCAATATAAAATATTCATTTATAAATTAGTCTATTATTTAAAAAAATTGTTTATTGTTCCAATTACTAGTTTAAAATTGTAAATAAATAATATCTAAATTATTAATTTAGTGAGTGATTATATAAGAATTTTTCTATAGTAAGGTTGATTATAACAATTGAATTTTTTTATAAATCAAACAGTCGTGTTTGCAATTACTTCAAATTTACCATTATTTTAATAGAATTAGTTACATTCTAAATATTTGTAAAAGAATCTTATCAATTTTAAAAAGATAGGTTATAATTCAAATCTAATCGATAGATCACTTCTTTAGATACTCGTATATGGGATAGAACTATGAACACATGAAATTAATATTTTTAGATTTCATAGGAGCTATTCATTTTGCATGGAAAAAATAATTAATCTTTCGGCATAAAAAGATAACAACCTTTTAAAAATTATAACAAATAATCAAGTCAGAATTTTTTATGAACTTAAACAAACTAAAAAATCATTAATATAAAACTTAAAAGAAAATTGAATGCTGGGACATAAATTTGAGAAAATAATTTTGTATATATTGATATTAAAAAAATTGAAACAAAAAGAAAAACTAAACTATCCAATTTGAAATAATTATCTTAACATGATGATCTCTTGAAAACTCAATCTTCAATTTCTAAAGGGATGGCTTCCCAAATGAGATTTCAAATTCGTTTCGAAAACAAAAACTGTCACTATATATTCCTTACCTTAATTTAATACTAGAAACATTTGATTCTTGAGTACCATTCTAACTTCCAACTGATAGTTCACATACCACTAGACAAAATAAAAATGATGATGAATGAGTGAAGTTAGCAAATAATTCTGAAAATATTTATTTTATACTTATAACTGATATTTTAGGTTTTTATACCCTTTATTAACTAAAAAAGATTTATAAATAGTGTCAATAAACTCGAATTATAAGTCCATAAAACTAAAAATAAAGACTGAATATATTCAAAGAATCTCATAAGCATATTCGATTTTTAAGGAAGAATGTTATTTCTGATTTAAGAAAAAAAAATAATCATTAAACATATTGAAATAGTATCAAATATAGATTATATTTTATTAGATTGCATTGATCTAAGAATGAAGAAATAAGATGCTTATTCTAAATTAAATTATACTATAATTATCTTTTGAAATTTCATCATAAGTTTTGAGTAGGTTGCCAATTAAAATAGGTTTATTAGTACTCTTAGTTTTATAAGATGAAATAAACCAATAATCTATTATTAAAAGTTCTAACAGAATAAAACAGAAAGGACCGATAAAAATTATAGCTAAATTATATAGCATAGTCAAATAGATTAATAGATGTTCTTTAAGAAAATGTAGCAAAAAAAAAATATAATGCTAATTATAATCCTAATAAAAAGAATTCTCAGCAAAACAATTGAAAAGTTATTTGATGCTCTAATGTTAGATTGAAAACAAAAAAAAATCGAAATTTCATTTTTATAAAAATAAGCAATGTTACTCAATTAAACTTCTATCTTTTTAATAATTTCCAGATCCTTAATTGATATCTTAGATAAATTAATATTTTCTAAGCTTAAAAAATTTGTAAATAATTAAAAAAAAATTTATTTTATTGATATTAAAAAAGGTTTCGGAGAATAATTTAGTATTATGATTACTTTTTTTTTTTGAATATATTTTCAAATTTAATAATAAAGTAGTTAAAGAAAACTAATTGTTTTCTTAATTCTAATATTATTTATTTTTATTTATGATAAATATTTTTAATAAGATTTTAATTCATTTAACATTTACCAACAAAATTAATATCTCAAACTTTTGTAAGAATTGAAAAAAATCAAAAAAATTAATCTTCTTAATTATGTAGATATAAAGAATTATTAATTAATAATTGATTAATTATGATAATCATTCCCTTAGATTTAATTTCTTACTTTGATTAATATTTTTCTGTTCATTTTTGAACTTCATTTTGAATATTATTTTATATCAAAGATGTTATTCTTAACAGATTTATTTTTGGAAATTGTCATCTTAAAATGTTATTGATAAATTCTTTCTACTTTTTTTAGTATTCTTAATTATTTTCTGTATTTATTTCTGCACCGTTAACTATACCTTATAATAAATCATCTTAATCACTATTCATTTATAAAATAATTAATTTTTTTTATTTCTCAAATTATTATTATATTTATAAATAATACTACTTATTTCTATTTAAATATTATTATTTAAAATACTTTCAAAAAATAAACATTAAATCGAGGCCGAAAAGCCTTGTCAAATCCTCAGAACCAGGTTTAACCAGCCTGATCAAGAAATTGTTCAGGAACTTGAGCCTAACCT
>CAJJDO010000151.1:20520-266983 GCA_905183005.1 Paramecium pentaurelia
CCCAAACCCTATTCTATAAAAAAAAGTATGTATCGAGAATACATGTATTTATTCAAGTCTTTAATAAATAAAGTACAAAGGTGATTAAAAAAATGTAAAAAACTTGGTAGATGTGATAATTATTTTTTTTCATTTAAAACGTAAAAATGATAAAATATTATCGAAAAGTTTAATGGTGGCGGATCATATGATGAAGCAGGTGATGAATTAAAATTTGGCTATTGGGTGGAAATTTTGGATAATTTCGAGAAGAGTTAATAAATAATTTAAGATGGTGAATATAACAATGGGAAAAAAGTTGAAAGATGGAATATTTTGCATTTGGGACAGATATTTTAATTTTTTTAAACACCTCAAAATTATAAATTATTTAAGTAAGTTATGGTATAGCTCTTATGCATTTAATTTTGAATATCCCTCATTATGGAAAGCCAAATATTCATCTAGATATCAAATACATTATATTTAATAATCTCCCGATCATCAATTTTTATTTCAACAAATATTTCGTTTGGGATTTTTTTTACAATTCTCTATTGACTAAAGTACATATGATAGTTTGAAAATGTGGCATTAAATTTAAGTCATTATAATTTTACTCTGCCATCTAATATTTACTTAAAAAGTTATCTTTATTATCAATAAAAAAATTGATCTAAGTTCTGAATAATCTATTTTATACTCACCGTTTACAAATCATATTTTGTATTAATTTAAAGGGTTTCATTTAAATTCAAATATTATTTAATTATTAACTGTGAACTCAAATGATAATGGTTTATTTTTCTGATCATTTTTATATGTGTAACAACCAGTATTTATATATATTTTAGCTGTATATAATCTTTATTATTAATTATAGATTTTGGAGTGTTTAAAATATATAGAGAATGAGTGATTAAATAGAAATATTAGTTATCGACAATAATTCATAATGATTAAAATCTGAAGTAGTTATTTAAAAGATTGTAATAAAAAGTGGAGAATTAGTTAATTTATGTATATTTAAAAGTTGAATTCAGCTAAATGAATTAATAGATTTAAGGAGTAATAAGAATATCAATAAAATAAAATGATCTTAATTAATTTGTTTGTTTAGAATATAATTTAATTTTATATTTCTAACTTTTGCATTGTTAAAAAGTTTTTCATAATCTGAAATGCTCTCTCTTTTTTCAATAAATAATTAACTCCTTTCTTTTACAAATAATTTATGGCTTTATTAAATAATTACCAAGGACTCTTAGAATCCTGACAAAATAATTTTAAATAAAAGGGAAACCATTGTTGGCCAATATAAATCTTCTAAATAATATTTATTATCTATTTTACCTAATTTTAATTAATCTTCAATATGTGTTTCTAAGAGGAAACTACCATTTGCTTACAAGCAGTCAATTAATTCTAAATTTGATAACATTTGCTAATCCTCTTAAAGTATTTTTGGCTTTATAGCACATTAGATACTTCTCTTTCTTCCATTTTTAAGCATTTCTTACTTAGTATAAGCTCTTCAGAATCATTAATATTCTACTTATTATTTGAAATATTTAATAAATCTTAATAATTTATTTTTTGAGTATCTTCTTCCTCATGAGAATCCATCTTAATTCTCCTTACCAATGGCAATTGTTACATTAAACTTTTGATACCAAATAATTAATCTTGTTTTTCCGCCTATACAGATTTTTTTATAGTTTAGCTTATCTACAGCATTTCTTTGATATACATGTTTTGATTATGGTTTAAACTCGAGCTTTTTCTTAATTAATTCTTACAAATTTTTTCATTTAAGACTTCACAAATAAATGCTGTTTTCAAACACAGAATTTGATTTTCTAATGAAAAATTTATAATATCTAAATTTTTTAGGGATTTTTGATTTACCTTAACTATATCCATTTATTTAGCTTATTAGGATATCGATTTTTTATAATATCTTATCAGTCTATGAGCAGGTGTTTTACCGAAAATATCCATTATTTTGGAGCTTTTTAGATTAATTTTAATTTCATAAGAAATTTATTTTTTAATTTATGGATCATAACAATTAATCTTGAATTCTAAATCTTCCTTCTTATGTTTCTTTGAAAATAAAATTTGTAAAGTTTATTCTTGATTTTTCTTTAATTAAGTTATTGATTTTGGATTAAGAATAATTTATGAAAACTTGTCAATATTATATATTAATGAAATTCGCTTTGAATAATAAGTTAAAGAATCTTCTAATAAATCAATAACTTTAAAAGACTTAAAGGAAAAGTGAACCTGATTATTCATTAACAATATAAAAATCATAATTACAATCTATAACTAATATTTGTTATTAATTATTTCTTTATCAGATTTTACTCTTCAACTTCACTTCTAAACCTAGGTAAGTTCTTATTTTTAAAATTTTTATTCCATTTTAGTTTTATGTACACTTCCTTTACTTAAATACTATTAAAATATTTGGTCAATTTAGTGTCGGGAATATTCAAGGAGATATCATAAAAACTGTTCTCAAATAATATTTAAAGAGATTTAATTTTAATTGATACTGCCTTAAATTAATAATCTAAACAGAGAACAGTAAGCAAAATGAAAAGATTAAAATAAAGTGAGATATATTTACTTAAAGAAAACTAATTTAACTCAACATTCTTTTTAAATCATCTAGTATATTATATGATAGATTTACATAATTCGTTACTAATTATAAACGGGATTAGTTTTATAAGATATCATTAATAGTTTCTTAAATTTAGATTTTTACTTTATAAATAGTAAAAGATATAATATATAACGAATATTTTTAAGAATTATAAAAAATAAAGTCAATCCTAGAATTAATCTAAACTTTAAAAAGTTAAAGCCAATTAGTTCTAAAGAATAATAAGTTTCGCAAAAGCTAATGTTCAAATATTCATTTTTTGAATTTTAAGATGTGATCATCCAAATTTAGTAATTGCATATCATTTACATTATTAACAATAAATAAGTTATTCTATATTATTAAAGAATCAAAGAATGAAATTTAGAATTGAATCCTCAGTATTTTTTCTAAATTATAATCAATTCCGAATCTACACAAAGACTGGACTTCTAATTTACAAAATTGCACAAGACACTTTTATTGATTTTGAAGAATATAACTTAAAGTTAGAGTAATCGAAATTAATTATTCAAAATAAAAAAGAAAATGTCAGGCTCTTTTTAAGGGTAGGAAGCCATAGCTGACATACTTAGTTAAGTTAAGGATGTAAATGAACTACTCTTTGGTGTCCTAATAGAAATACTTTTAAAAGAGTAAGTTTAAGATTGCATTGGATATCTTTCTGATTATAGAAATCAAAAATATTTAGAATCATAAATCTTACAACAGGCAGAGAATATCACCCAAGTTGATAAACAATAGAAATTGGCTGTTATTGGAAATGAGATGAAATAAATTACAGATGTCTTAAAAAAAATAAAAGATCATGACTTCAATTACTAAGACTTTTCTTCTTTTGAAAATGAAGAATCAACATTAAGTCTAATTTAAAGCATCAAGGATAATAGAAGGATCATTGAATTTTTGTTATTCTTAGTTCAAATCACATCCATAGATAAAACTTTGATCTAATGTGGGTCTAATTCCTTACATATATTAGTTAAGACAAAGGAGGATCTAAGAAATTAAAAATTTGAAAAAATTAAGATCAAAAATACCTCGCTAGAAGCAGCAAATTTTGCTAGGTGTAATTTTAGTGAATCCTAATTTAATAATGTCAATATAAGTGGAATAAACCTAAATGGAGCATTATTATTTAATTGTAAATGGAGAAACTTAAAAATCCCTGTATTATATAAATTAGATAGTGATTGTGTTAAATCAGTTTGTTTCTCTCCTGATGGAAATACCTTAGCCTCTGGTAGTAATGATCAATCTATCCATCTTCTAGATGTCAAAACAGGATAATATAAAACCAAATTGGATGTTCATAGAGGAACTGTTTGGTCAGTTTGTTTTTCACCTAATGGTAATTCATTAGCATCTGGTAGTAATGATGGGTCTGTCTTATTATGGGATGTTAAAACAAGAAAGAAAAGAGCCGAATTACATGCTCATACTGGCACTGTCTACTCAGTTTGTTTCTCTAATGATGGAGATAAATTAGCTTCTGGTAGTGGTGATAAGTCTATTCGTCTTTGGGATGTCAAAACAGGATAATAAAAAGTCAAATTTGATGGTCATAGTGATTATGTTAGATCAGTCTGTTTCTCTCCTGATTAAAATACATTAGCTTCTGGTAGCGATGATAAGTCTATCCGTCTTTGGGATGTCAAAACAGGATAATAAAAAGCAAAATTAGATGGTCATTTTAGTTATGTCTACTCAGTCTGTTTCTCTCCTGATGGAAATAAATTAGCTTCTGGTAGTGATGATAAGTCTATCCGCCTATGGGATGTCAAAACAGGATAATAAAAATACAAATTAGATGGTCATAGCGATTATGTTAGATCAGTCTGCTTCTCTCCTGATGGAAATACATTAGCTTCTGGAAGTGATGATGATTCTATCCGTCTATGGGATGTCAAAACAGGATAATAAAAAGCCTAATTAAATGGTCATAGTAATTTAATTATGTCAGTCTGTTTCTCTCCTGATGGAAATACATTAGCTTCTGGAAGTGATGATGAGTCTATTCTTCTATGGGACGTTTAGAATGGAAATGAAATTTCATCCGCTTACAAAATATATAAAGATATTCTTGCTAAATATAAAGCACCACTTTTTTTAAATAATCCTAAACCAGGTATTTATTTTCTTATTGTTTTTTAGAATCCAACAATATTACAATTCTAAGAATATCTTAAACACCATTATTTCAAGCATAAGGAGCTTTAATCTTTAAAGGAGATTTTCTAAATTATGACGGATACGATCTAAGACCATTATTCAAATCCTCAGGAAGCAGCATTTTAGAAGAATTTTAGTAAAAGTGATGTTGATAATTTATCAACAAAAATTGAAATAAAAATTTAATTAGTATATAATATTTATTAATTATGTCTTTATTAGTTCCACTCTTCATCTTCTAGGTAAGTTCTTATTTTTCAAAGTTTTATTCCATTTCAATTATATATACCTTATTTATTTTTGATTTTATTAGAATATATGGTCAGTTTAGTTTAGGGAATATTCAAGGAGATATCATAAAAACTGTTCTCAAATAATATTTAAAGAAATTTAAAATTGATACTGCCTTAAATTAATAATCTAAACAGAGAACAGTAAGCAAAATGAAAAGATTAAAATAAAGTGAGATATATCTACTTAAAGAAAACTAATTTAACTCAACATTCTTTATAATTCATCTAGGATATTATACGATAGATATACTTAATTGATTTGGATAAGAAGAAAGATACATCAAGAATTTAAAAAAAATAAAGTTAATCCTAGAATTAATTTAAATTATAAAAAGTTAAAATCGATAGATTGAATGATTTAAACAAAAAAAACTCCTCTATTCTTGGTAATATTATGATAAACTTTGATTGATCTTTATCAATTGATATCAACAGGAAGAAAAGTAATTCAATTTCTATTATCCTGAAAGATAAATTAGAAGAAATATCCATCTCAAGATCTTACTTACTGATTAACCTACATTCATCAAAAGGGGCAATTTTCAACAATAATTTTCAATATATATAATCAGTATTTTTAAATTAATGACTTAATGTATGCAGCTATTTAAAAATTCAGAATTATCTATTTATCTATCTATCTAATTTTAAAATCAATACCTAAAAATATGTTAAAACCCAAAAACTTAAACAAAATAATTTATTAAATTATTTTCAAACAAAATTTTATCTCAATTATTATCATTATAATAATTTTTCTTATGTCATAATTTATCTCTCCATATTTATAATTGTTTTAAGTGTCATATATTTCCCATTTACCAACTATACCATTTTTAAAACTCTGAAAAAAAATTTGATGAAATACTCCCAATTTAAACAAATCTATTCTTTATTTAATTATCAAATTAGTAATTCACAAAAAGAAGTAATACTAAATTGTTTTAAACTTTCTTAATGATTCTCCAAATTCAGTTTTCTATTTAAGCTTCGAGTTACTGAGAGTTTTTTTCTATAGTTTAAGGCTTAAAGTAAAATCAGGTAATTATATATTGAATTTTATTTTCTACCTCTGTTCCTTTACATTTTAAGACTGTAACAAATATGGCAAATTGTTATTTTTTCAAAGTTTATTGGGAGATAAAAAACCTAATCCAAAAACAAGAAGCTCAATTTATGATGATATTTTTGAAAGATGAATATCTTTTATTATAATAATCAAAAAAAATCTTCAACCGTTTTAAATGGTATAACAATGAATTTCTGTTTTTGATTCTTTTATATGATAATTTGAGAATAATTTCAAAGTGCTTATTCGATCGAATTTAATACCATTTTCTCATTTTTGTCAAATGCAAAAATGAACATAAAGTAAATCTGTCATTCACAATATTATTGTTAATTTTAAGAATTGATAAGCCAAAAATACATTTTATTTTATTTACTTGATTTTATTAGGTTTTTTTGATCAGAAATTTGAATATCAAAAATGATAATCAATATATACAAAATAGCATAATCTTATGGAGGGGAGATGAAAACATCTACTGTTTCTAAAATATAGGCAGCTAAATTATTTCCGTTTTCAGCTTTAAAAGGAATGATGATGATAGTATATACATTCAAAATGCTTTACATTAATGCATTTCTAAAAAGGAATCCTTATTAGTTTGCAAACTTTTTATCAGAACTTTGTTTGAATTTCCATTCGCAGTTATGAGTCTGAGTCTTTTTGAATTGCCAATGAACTCATTACAGTATGATCATCATCAATAATAAGCACTCTTTTTTCAGCCAAAATGTCGTTTGAGCTGTTAGAAAGGTGGTATTCGTAATAAATTTACTATAATAATTCACATCATATTAACTATATTCATCACAAAATACAATATTTACTAAGCCACACTTATCGTCAAGATGACAAAAAGATATAAAAGAATTTCAAAGACGTATGTATTAGCATAACATAATAGCAGATATTTTCACTTAAGAAACTTAAAACTATAAATTCCCAAAAATTATAATTAAATATTCAGATGGTTTCATCAATCAAAATGTAGCTGAAATGATAATATAATATTATATTAATTTCATAATTTTTATTATTTTTCATAAGTTTATATTTTAATCCTCAAAAGCTACCTTATAATTGAATAGAAGAGTTTTTTATGCTAAGGTTAACATTTGAGGAGGATACACACCTAAAGTTGTATTTGAAAGAGCTATGTAATTTTAAATTTAGTCTATGAGTAAGAAGTTTAAATTTGGCATAAAAAAATTATAAAATATATCAATATACATCTTATAGTCATTCAGATATTTAATTATTCAATTGATAAATCAAAAAAACATTTATTCTAATACAATTTTCTTTTCTTTTTATGCTATTATGAGTTATTATCTCTTTTTTACATAATCTATGCCTTTCTTGATGAGAATGTAACTATATTTAATTAATGGAGATATTAATCCAAAGCATAAAATCCCTATTTAACAAAATCCTATAAAAACTTATTAATCATTGGTTAAATGTTTAACAAAGTCATTATGATGAGTAAGGCAAGAAAATGTAAAGATTATTATTGGTAATCCAAACCAGAAGGTTACTATTATATCAACTTTGTTTTTCATAAGCTTTGATATTAAAGTTATACCAAGGTAAAATGAATTTATTAAAGTTAATAAAAGGCATTGAAGAATTGAGTTATCTTATGCCTTGATTAAAAAAAAAGGAATAAAATTTTTTTAATAACAATCAGGCCTTAATTTCTGCATATTTTTGAAAACCTAAATAGTTTATTCTATTAAGTGCCAAACATGCAAAATAGAGAAATAAAAATAAGAGATATCATTATTATTATACCAAATGTGCTCGAAAGATAGGTTCTTAAAGAATATTAGGGTTTGGAATAAAGAAATAGGATTATTTTAAAAAGAACATCCCAACTATTTGCTAAAAACAATAGTTTCAATCCTTTTTTGTATATATTTTGTCTAATCCTAAAATAATTTTGTTGATTTAATAAAGAAAAATTACAATTCTATTTAAAATTAGAGAATTTCTCTTTTAAATCTAAATTAATTGTCTTGATGAGAAAAATTGCTTTGAAAAAATCTTCTTATAAAGAATATAAAAGATAAATAGAATCAACAAAACTAGAATTTACCAAATTTAACTTTGTAAATTAATAAGTAAATCTGCATTAATTTAGTAAAAGTAAAACTTTCCAAATGACTCTAAAAATTCTGAACCAAATATTTATTAAAATAAATGAACTAAATTAAATTTAACTAACAATGGTTGAATTGAAATGAATTCTGAAGATTCAAAATATATAAAGAGATTTTCTGGAAAATCAATATTAATAAATCTGAGAAATGATTAATATTATAAAGCATCAAGCACTTCAAAACAATCCTATGGGTTACCAGATAATAAAATTATAAATCCTGAAATACCAAGTATTATTAACATTATTATGTTAAATTTACCTGTATTTTTTGAAAGATCCTTCTAAGCTTTGCTTAACACAATAGGATTAGTCAATTTAATTTAATATTCTTTTTTCAATATTTCTAAACCATAATTATTGACCAATGTAATATTAAATTAAATGTGAAAAATTAGTTCAACTTCTAATTATTTTAGAAATTCAATAGTAAATAAGTATTAAATTTCATTTGGTTCTTCAAAAGTTGGTTCAGCTTCAACATCAAAAGTTATATTATAATCCAGGCGACTAACATTTATAATTTAAGTTTTAAGGTTTTAGGTTAAGTTTTGATGGTTTTCTGTTAATCTTACTTATTGAGAACTTGTAATTAAAATAAATTATTTATTAAAAGTGGTATTCAAAAATTGTATTTCTACAGTTGGATTATTAATTTGAAAACTTTTAATCATTTATACATTTCCAAAAGATTTCTATTTAACATATTTCTGAGCATCCATCCTCAATAAATATATTTCCATCATCGCATTGTTCATTCTGAGTCTTTATGCCGTTTCCACACTGCTCTTAACATTTATTATTTTCCAAGAAATAACCATTTTCGCAATTTATGCATTATCCATCAAAACAACCTTAACAGTTTAATGGACATGATAATTAACATTTAAAACATCCATCAAAAGGTTCGTTATTTTAATCATCACATTTTTCATCTGAAGCTACAATTAAGTCTCCACAAATAGACAAACATTTATTATCAATCTAATAAAATCCAAAATTACAAGTTTCAATTTTGAGTTCTTCAAAGTATGATTATAAACATGTTCCATCAAGACAATCAATACAACTCTCTTAACATTAATATTTACAACTATGACACTAATCTAAATTTCATTATTATCATCACTACAATAATCATTAAAATCTGCTACTACCTCATTTTCACATTCATAAATACATTATTAATTAATTAAATTCCAATCAGGCAAAGATGTTATGCAAAATGAATAATAAAACTCAAAGCATTTTAATAAGCAATGATGATTAATAGGTAAACATTCAGTCATTATATTCATATTTTAATAATTTATCAAATTACCACTCTTATTATTAAGGCAATGTAGGATACAATTATTATTAATCTATTAAAATAAAGCATTACAAATTTAACATTAACCATACTAAGATTGAATACAATTTAAAGGACATGAGAATTGACATTAATAACAACCATCATAAGGAATGGAATTGGAATCATCGCATTCCTCTAATCCAACAATTATGCCATCACCACAGTAACTATAACAATTATAATTTATAGGATCATACAACCAATTAATATTACATTCTATACACTGACCATTTACGCAATTACTACAGCCTTCACAACAATCAAATTGTAAATTAAAACATCCATCAAACGGATTAATGTTCTGATCATTACAAATATCTATATCCTCAACTATTAGAGCATCACTGAATATTTCGAAATCTAATATTCCGAAATAAGGATCAATACTAAGTATATGGTCAAATTATATTTATATTGATATCAATAAATCAGGAATATTATGTTGAAATTACTCATCAAAAGTTTAAATCTTTTAAAATTATCCACAAATCAAATACTCATGCAAAAAGGATGGAAGTTAAAAATATCTTAATTATTTTCCTAATCATTTAATTATATTTTCGAAAAATATTCAATTGATTCTCCTACAACAATTAGCTTGAATCTTAAAGTCCAATCATTGCAGATTCCAACCTCATTACAAGAATGACATTTTGAAGGACATTAAAGAATGAATAATTCAAAATTAGTAATTCCCCAATAATCGGATGGATCTGAATAAGAAGCATGAAAAATTTTAATTAAAAGAGTTGAACCAAAATGAAAGTTTGAGGTCGAAATATAGTATTAACTCATATAATTACTATCACATGTAAAAAAAGTATTCCTTTAATAATTAAAATAGAACTCCTTATCATCTAGGAACAAAACTAAGTGAATATCATGCCAAGAAAATTCATAAACATCAAATCTCATCTCAACCAAATAATGAGGAGGAAGAAAAAAGTTTTTCGCGATCACCATATTGGACATACCACCAAAAATATTTTGATCCCAACATTCAAAAATTACATCTGAACTTAAATTCTATTGAATCTTAAATTATCATCCAATCTTATGTATCATTATTGATATTTACCATCTTAAGATGTAAACTCTGTAGTATATATTAAATCCAAACATTAAACATGTTAAATTGTTGCAACCAGAGGCCAACAAAAAATAATAAACTTATACAAGGATCTCTGATTTTTTAAAGTAGTTTAACATGAAACAAAAGCCATAATCAATAAAATAAAATATTTATCCCTTAGAGATCTATGTAGATTTTTATATTCTAAATAATATTATAAATCTATATAACGAATACCAAATAACAAATAACATAAATATAAATATTTGATGAAATTTTATTTTGAATATATATTAACTAAAATTGATTGTTATTCAAATTAAGATTGATTAATCTAATTAAAGACCAGAAATCAATTTTTTCATACTTCATTTAATACTTTTAAAATAAAAGTATAATGTGATTAACTTTCAAATGAATCTATAATGAATATATAACAATATATGTTTTGAATTTTTACTTTAAATTTAATAAATAGTGGGCTCCTTAATATTAGGATAAATCATTTAATAAATAAAAACATCATTTATTATTTAAATGAATAACCTACATTTTTTTGCAATCAATAATTAAATATAATGAATATAATTTTAAATCATATTCATTTTTGTTTTTATGAGAATTCGTAGATATTATTTTCATAATAAATCCAAAGAAATTAGAAATAAAATATTTAAGCCANATATTTATATTGATATCAATAAATCAGGAATATTATGTTGAAATTACTCATCAAAAGTTTAAATCTTTTAAAATTATCCACAAATCAAATACTCATGCAAAAAGGATGGAAGTTAAAAATATCTTAATTATTTTCCTAATCATTTAATTATATTTTCGAAAAATATTCAATTGATTCTCCTACAACAATTAGCTTGAATCTTAAAGTCCAATCATTGCAGATTCCAACCTCATTACAAGAATGACATTTTGAAGGACATTAAAGAATGAATAATTCAAAATTAGTAATTCCCCAATAATCGGATGGATCTGAATAAGAAGCATGAAAAATTTTAATTAAAAGAGTTGAACCAAAATGAAAGTTTGAGGTCGAAATATAGTATTAACTCATATAATTACTATCACATGTAAAAAAAGTATTCCTTTAATAATTAAAATAGAACTCCTTATCATCTAGGAACAAAACTAAGTGAATATCATGCCAAGAAAATTCATAAACATCAAATCTCATCTCAACCAAATAATGAGGAGGAAGAAAAAAGTTTTTCGCGATCACCATATTGGACATACCACCAAAAATATTTTGATCCCAACATTCAAAAATTACATCTGAACTTAAATTCTATTGAATCTTAAATTATCATCCAATCTTATGTATCATTATTGATATTTACCATCTTAAGATGTAAACTCTGTAGTATATATTAAATCCAAACATTAAACATGTTAAATTGTTGCAACCAGAGGCCAACAAAAAATAATAAACTTATACAAGGATCTCTGATTTTTTAAAGTAGTTTAACATGAAACAAAAGCCATAATCAATAAAATAAAATATTTATCCCTTAGAGATCTATGTAGATTTTTATATTCTAAATAATATTATAAATCTATATAACGAATACCAAATAACAAATAACATAAATATAAATATTTGATGAAATTTTATTTTGAATATATATTAACTAAAATTGATTGTTATTCAAATTAAGATTGATTAATCTAATTAAAGACCAGAAATCAATTTTTTCATACTTCATTTAATACTTTTAAAATAAAAGTATAATGTGATTAACTTTCAAATGAATCTATAATGAATATATAACAATATATGTTTTGAATTTTTACTTTAAATTTAATAAATAGTGGGCTCCTTAATATTAGGATAAATCATTTAATAAATAAAAACATCATTTATTATTTAAATGAATAACCTACATTTTTTTGCAATCAATAATTAAATATAATGAATATAATTTTAAATCATATTCATTTTTGTTTTTATGAGAATTCGTAGATATTATTTTCATAATAAATCCAAAGAAATTAGAAATAAAATATTTAAGCCATTATTCTGATATAACAATATTAATTTTAGAATTTTTGAATAAAACTACCAAATTCATGCTAATCATTGATGATAAATTTCAATAATGAATTAATTAGATTCAATGAATAGCAAGTAAAATACCAAGAAACTTAATATGATTTTCGTTCACTTAGAGAATCAATATTTCAATGGACCATTTATTTAATTAAATAAGCAAGTTTTAATTTAATGCATAAGGCTTATGATCTTATCATGAAATTAATTAAAAAATATAATTTCAAATCATCATAAACACTTGATAGTATTTTACTTTTAAGTTTTGACATATATTTCAAGTCTAAATGATTGGCATAGTTGAGCTGAGACCTAGTTTGACATTAGCAAAAAAATTCCTTTATGATATTATTTAAATTAATTTTAGATTTACAAACAACTCTTTAAAATTATTCCATTTTTCATATTGTATAATATTTTCAATTAAAATTGTAAAATATCATAATTAGATACTCAACTAAAAATTATCTGAATCTTGCATTTTGATATTGTTAAATTTAACTTAAATTTTATCAATCAATAATATACTATTAGGTTAAAAATGAAGAGAGATCTGACAAATAACCTAAATTGTTGGGAGTTGTATTAATTTAAATGTAAAAATCTTCTTATTTCGCAGGTGAAATTATATCTTGTATTAACTTTACAATATGATATAAGNTAAAATTGATTGTTATTCAAATTAAGATTGATTAATCTAATTAAAGACCAGAAATCAATTTTTTCATACTTCATTTAATACTTTTAAAATAAAAGTATAATGTGATTAACTTTCAAATGAATCTATAATGAATATATAACAATATATGTTTTGAATTTTTACTTTAAATTTAATAAATAGTGGGCTCCTTAATATTAGGATAAATCATTTAATAAATAAAAACATCATTTATTATTTAAATGAATAACCTACATTTTTTTGCAATCAATAATTAAATATAATGAATATAATTTTAAATCATATTCATTTTTGTTTTTATGAGAATTCGTAGATATTATTTTCATAATAAATCCAAAGAAATTAGAAATAAAATATTTAAGCCATTATTCTGATATAACAATATTAATTTTAGAATTTTTGAATAAAACTACCAAATTCATGCTAATCATTGATGATAAATTTCAATAATGAATTAATTAGATTCAATGAATAGCAAGTAAAATACCAAGAAACTTAATATGATTTTCGTTCACTTAGAGAATCAATATTTCAATGGACCATTTATTTAATTAAATAAGCAAGTTTTAATTTAATGCATAAGGCTTATGATCTTATCATGAAATTAATTAAAAAATATAATTTCAAATCATCATAAACACTTGATAGTATTTTACTTTTAAGTTTTGACATATATTTCAAGTCTAAATGATTGGCATAGTTGAGCTGAGACCTAGTTTGACATTAGCAAAAAAATTCCTTTATGATATTATTTAAATTAATTTTAGATTTACAAACAACTCTTTAAAATTATTCCATTTTTCATATTGTATAATATTTTCAATTAAAATTGTAAAATATCATAATTAGATACTCAACTAAAAATTATCTGAATCTTGCATTTTGATATTGTTAAATTTAACTTAAATTTTATCAATCAATAATATACTATTAGGTTAAAAATGAAGAGAGATCTGACAAATAACCTAAATTGTTGGGAGTTGTATTAATTTAAATGTAAAAATCTTCTTATTTCGCAGGTGAAATTATATCTTGTATTAACTTTACAATATGATATAAGAAAGATATATTTAAATTTATTGAGGATAGATTTCCAGGATGAATAGTTTATTTGAGTATCACAGGCAAAAAGAAATGTGAAAGGACAAGAACAGAAATAACTAAATCTACTAATTAGAATGGTAATTAGATAGAAACAATTACTACATAAACATATAATGGAATGTCTTAAAGATATTAAAATTAAATTCCTTTTCAATATTTCATAATCTCTTAATTATCTAAACGAACTATAGCATCATATTAATATGATCTAAATAATTGTTCTTTCACTCAAAAACTACTTCAAAATAGAGTTCAATATATATGGACCCCAATTCACAGCCACGAGATGATGGTATTACTTAATTACATATAAATTTTCTTTTGGCTTGAATAATAATTTATGAACTGTAATATCAACAGTACCACCTTACAATCTCAAGCCATCACAGCTCTTTATTTTTTTAATGCCAATGAATTTAAAGATAATCAAGTATTTTTATTCAAAAAATAAATTCATTAATAATTAGGAAAAAGAGGATATATCTATTTCCTATTAAAATAGCAGTTTATTTTTATGTTTAAAAGTTTTAAACAGATAAAAAATTATAGCATTCTATAATTTAGCCATTTGAGATCTTTAATATTTGAGTTCAATATTAAAAAGTTCATAGATAGAGAATAACATCTAATAATTTGATTCTAATCAAATTGATAAGAATTGATAAGCCTACATATAATAATTTTGCCTGTTATTTATATTTAATGATATCTGAAGTTCTTGGTTATAGAATTTCTAAAATAATGATTGTTTTTTGATCTAATAATCAAGACATATATAGTCTAAAAACTTAATTCTTTCTCTTGTCTATTCTTTTGCGTAGATAAGATGACAGAAATTACTATCAAGAATACTGATATTTCCATTATTTTATGGAAAATTCATGCTTTTTATAATTTATCTTAGGAGACTAAGAAAATGAATTTTCTTTTTATTCATGAATGCTCTAAGAATTATATTGTCAGAAAATAAGTTTTTACATTAAAATTTAGGTTTGGTATATTTGGGTTATTTTATTTTAAGACAATCCAATCGGAAAAAAACTAATGTTAAATCACATGTTATTTGACTTTGTAAAATTTCAGAATTTTAGACAATACCAAGTTGTTATTTTTAATTTGATAATAATATATGATGCTCTTTCATATTATTGAATTATGTTTGGAGGGGTTTTTTCATCAGACAACAATTATCTTTTCTTGAAAGTTAAAAGCAATTGCAATATTTTTGGTATTGTTTTTGAACAATCTACATTTTATTTTCATGCTTGTCTTTTTAATGAAGTTTAAATTACTTTACTTAGACTTCTTAATCCCACTCTAAATAAATATATTAATATTGTGATTATATTAAGAATAATAATATTCTTTAATAATTAAATTAAAAAATAGCAAGGTCTGTTATATAAAAAATATTAAAATTAAGAATTTATATTTAAATAAACAGATTTGCCCATTAATTATTACTTATTAAACAATAAATCATAATATAGTCCTAAAAGCCTTAGCTATTTCATAAACTAATATATATAAATCATATTCTCTTTAGAATCGATACAATAATTTAAATTTTTGTTTTTTTATTTTTGATTTCATTCTTATTATCTCAATTATAATAGTTTGAACATAAGTGATTAAATCAATTTAATAAATATGATTATTTACTTATTTTTGGAGTTCTAATACTTTTTTTTGAATAAAAATATTTTCTTTATTTATCGCTTGTATACTTTATATTTACAATAACCATACTAAACAATATTTGGTAAATATTTTTCCATTTGAATATTCGTTGATATCTTAGTTTTTCATGTCTTTATTTTTATTGTCATCTAAAAAATGTTTAAAAAGTCTTCCAAAGCCTTCTAAACACTTTAGATGATTAAATAATTGATATAGAGGCATCTATAATACTAATTAATTTAGTTATTTTCTTAAAAATTCGAATAATCTTGACATGGATGAAAACAAGTTATCCAAAAATTGACAACAATAAACATAAAACCTAATTCCCTTTAAAACTTGAATGTAAAGAATATAAATGATGCTAGTCTTATAAATTATATCAAAATTTATTCCTTCATAAGGCACCATCCATTAAAAATTTTTATACAATAAAATAAATAATGAACATTGTTCATCAACAATACTCCCTTAGTTCATGCTAGATTATCCAATAAATAGAATAATATTAGTTTAGACTATTAGCGAAAGTGATTTCACAGTTTTTCAAGTCTATTTTTAATTTCTTGATTGGAAAGCTCAAAATCAAAAATAACAATACCAAAATGTAATATAAAATTTAAACTTTTTATGTCTTGATTCATTTTTAGTTGGGCCACTGCCGCTCTCTTCGTCAACTTTCCTTATTGAAATTCACATCGAAATCTTTATCAAATTAGAATCAAAAATAAATCAAAATTAATATGCTAATAAAAAAAAAAAAAAAATTATATCGTCATATATTCAAATGCTTCTTTTTGCTTCTTTTTAATATTAATATTAAAATTAAAATTTAATGAACAATAAAATTTTTTTGATAGCATTTTTGCTAATATTTACAGAAGGTTAAAAAATTTCAATTGCAACTTCATGTGTATGTACATAAATGCTTATTGAGTCCGATTGTGGAAAAATAACTGGATGTCAATGGGACAAAACTAAATAAAAATGCACTAAGACAGAAACACCAACAATAGATACAACAAATTTTGCTACTTACTGTGATCAATTCAATACAGCAGATGAATGCCCAAAGAAAAATCCTTGTGCATGGGATGGTAAGGCTTGTACTCATTTCACTGGATGCACACCGTTTGTTTATAATGATGATTCTAAATGTTCAGCAGTCTCAACTAGATGTATTACTGACGGAGTACGATGTGTAGAAAAAGCAGCATGTTCTACTTATTTGTTTTCAAAATCATGTGTTATTAATAATCTAGGTAGATATTGTTACTGGAATACATCAGATGCAAAAAATCCAAAATGTGAAGATGCTGATGATTGTCATAAATTACCAATTACATTAATATCTGATTAACTCTGCAGAGCTTAGCTTTATAAATGTACAGCGAAAGAAGGTGGAGGATGTGTAGAATCAGGAGCTAAATGTGATGATTAAGTATCTGAAATAGGTTGTGTTTAAGATTAGTCAGGAGGAGCATGCTTTTGGAATGAAGGAAAGTGTTTAGATAAGACTTGTGATAATGCTCCAAAAGATCTTATTACAGATTAAGCATGCAAAGATTTTATTTCAACCTGTACCACTAAATAAGGGGGAGGTTGTGTTACAAGATCAAATTGTGGAGCTGCTATCTAAGCTGCTTGTATGAAAAATAGTTTGGGGGAAGATTGCTTTTGGAATGGCACAGAATGTGTTGATAAAACATGTGGAAATGCTTTGGCTATATATAAAACTAATTCAAAATGCTAAGCATATTTGAAAAAATGTATTACCACAGGAAATGGGTGCACAGATAATACTGGTTGTAGTGCTGCAAAAATTTAAGAAGCCTGTGATACAACATTAACTGGAACTCCATGCCATTGGGATGGAGTAGCTTGCAAAAATAAGACTTGTGATAATGCTGGTATTTTATATGTTGGACATGAATAATGTACTACATTTATGGCTTCATGCACAGCAAAATCTGGATCTGCCTCTGGATGTTAAGATAGATCATGCTCTAATGCTCCAAAAACAAATACTACAAATGAATAATGTGAAGCTTATCTTCCAAAATAAAATTGTGTGACTTAAGTAGGAGGCGGATGTAGAACTAATACAACATGCGAAGCTATTAATTTGGAAGAAGTTTGCAAAACAGATGTAAAGGGCAACATTTGCTTTTGGAATGGTGGAAAGTGTTAGACTAAAATTTGTACAAATGCACCAACTTCTAATAATAATCATTCACTCTGTAATTCTTTCTTAAGTACTTGCACTGTAGGTAGTGGGTAAACCTGTGTTGATAAGACATGTGAAAATGTTTAGGAAGAAACAAATTGTGATATTGATTATCTTAACAAACCATGTATTTACAAAAGTAGATGCTATTAAAAATAGTGTGCGTTGGCATCTAAAATGTATACAACTTATTAATAATGCAGAAATTATTTATAAACATGTACATTAGATAACTCAGGATCAGGATGCATGGATTTACCTATCAAATGTGAAGCTATTAGATAAGCAGAAGGTTGTTAAATGAAATATGGAGGTGGAAAATGTGGATGGATTGGAAATAATTGTGTAGATTAAACTTGTTAAACTGCCCCATCTGCCAATTATAGTACAAGTAGTGGATGTAATACTTATAAAACTGGATGTGTTGTTGATAATGATTAAGCTGGCTGTATTGATCTTCCTGCCACTTGTTCTGCAAGAAAATTACAAGATAATTGCGAAATTGAATAAGCTAGATCTATTTCTCCATTTAAATGTTAATGGGATAACAAAACTGATTCAACAAATCCAGTTTGTATAGATATAAAATGTGAAAATGCACATCTTGTAACTTTATAAGGTAACGTATCTTAAGTTGGCTGTTGGAGTTATGAAGGTTTGAAATGTGTGATTAATACTAATAATGATAAATGTATTCCAAGACCTAAGATTTGTAATGGATTAGCTGAGACAGCTTGTAAATAATTGAATGTGATATAAGTTAGTGAAACTTCTACCAAAAATTGTTATTGGGATATAAAATCTGCAACTTGTTTAGATAAAGTTTGTGCAAATATAACATTAGATGCTTATACACAAGCTAATTGTTAAACAGCCAATACTAAATGTACAGTTAATGGTGCTTAAAATAAATGTTAAGATTTGGTTGCATGTAATGAATATTAAATTGCTGATCAATGTAAATTTGATCAAAATGAAAATATCTGTGTTTGGGATGGAACATGTAAAGATAAACCATGCACAAATACAGAAGATTCCCTTAATTATGATAGTGATGAGAAATGTTAAACATATTCTAAAAAATGTACTTTAACATAAATGAAATGTTCTTTAAAATTAAGTACATGTGAAAATATTAAAAATCAAGCTGCATGTGAATAACATACAATAAGTAAAAAGCAATAATGCCAATGGAATAGTTCTACATAAGCATGTGCTAATGCAGATTCATTTGATTGCACAAAAATCACTGGAACAGGACTTTTATTAACTTATTGCTATTTTATGAGTAATACTTGTTCTGTTAATTCAGCTGGTACAGCTTGTATTGCTTAATTATAAAATTGTGGGGATTATTTATCAAATGATGTATGCTCATGGGCTCCTAATTAAGGAAATTGTTATTGGAATGGAGGAGCTTGCGTAATGATAGTTGATTCAACGAAATGCACTGATATTTTTGGAACCAGTGCTGTAGTTTGCAAGAGTAAGAAATCTTTATGTACATGGACTAGTGGAAACAAATGTGTAACAAATTGTGAAGGTTTCGAAGGTCCATTTAATTATGACGCTTGCTAAGCATTTAGCGCTCAATGTACAATCAAAAGAGATGGTACTGGATGTGTAATGACTGCACCTACTTGTGCAGAAACAGCCTAAGCCAATTGTACACATGCAGATGAAGGAATTTGCTATTTAAATGGAAATACCTGCACCTATGCCAGTGGTATGTCAGTTGTCGGTTAAGATAACTGTGGTTCAATAACAGGAAAAGGATTGACAACAGCTTATTGTAAAGGAATTAGTTTTGGAAATGTGTGCTCATCAAATTCAGAATAGACCGCTTGTGTTAGGATGAAAAATAATTGTTCTGAATATTCATCTCCTTGGATTGATTGTGTTTCTACAACATAACTTACTTAGTAGAAATGTGTTATTAATGCTGCTGGAACTGGATGTGAACCTTATGTATCTAATTGTGCTACTGTAAAAGTCTTTAAAGAAGGAGCAATAGAAATTAAATATACTGATGCTATTTGTTATTTCTATTAATGCCAAGCCAAATCTGATGGTAGTGGGTGTGAAACCAAATCTCCAACTACATCATCTTCAAATTGTATCGATCACCCTGGTCCATTTACATATGAAGCTTGCATTGGCTTCAACAAAATGTGTTCAGTTAATGCAAATAAAACGGCTTGTATCTTTGGTCTTGATACTTGCTCAGAATATGATTTTCTTGAAGATTGTGGACATTCATTTACTGAAGGAGAATGTTAACTATCTGGAAATAAATGTGTTTAAAAGACTTGTGATTTAGCTCCTGTTACAGCTACTAATTTAGCTGGATGTTAATCATATTCAACAAATTGTGTTGTTAGAGTAGGAGGATGTTAATTTAGGGATACATGTGCTTCATATACTATTCGAAATGCCTGTGTTAAAGATGCTCATGGAAATGAATGTTTGTGGAACCCTTCAAAAGCTAAATGCGTTGATAAAAGTTGTAGTGCAGCTGAATCATCAACTAGTTTCGATTCTCATGTAGAATGTTTAACTGCTGGAAAATGTACAGTCAAAGCAACTGTAGAAAAAACAGTTGGATAAGGATGTATTGCATTTGCTGCATGTAGTTCTTATACAATTTAAGAATAATGTAAGAAAAATACAAAAGAAGAAGATTGTGTTTGGAATACAAATCCTAATCCAGCAATTTGTGCTGATAAATCTTGTGCCACTGCTCCAAATACATCATATAATGATCATGATGGATGTCAAGGATATCTATTAGGATGTACAGTGGATGTTGTTGATGTCAATGGAACACCAACACTTTAAGGATGTATTGCTTATAAAACATGCAGTTTATATACTCATAAAGAATAATGTAAAATAAGTAGTGATAAGGATGGGACAGGTGCAAACATTGAATGTGGATGGAATGGATCTACTTGTGTAAATAAGAATTGCTTAACAGCTTAGGAAACTGTTAACACTCCAACTTTATGTAATGATTATCTCCCTGGTTGTACTGTTAATGCAACAGATAATGGTTGTGTTGAAATACCTGATTATTGTGAAGGAATGACAAAAAATCAATGTTATGAAGGATCAGTCGATAAATCTTCAAGAAAATGCTATTGGGATATAACAGATGATGAGGGTAAATGTATAACAAAGAGATGCGAAAATTCTCCAAAATATGGATCCGAATCAGAATGTGAGAATTATTTATCTGGTTGCACAATAAGTACTAATAAATGTATGACTAAAATATGTGAAGATTTTACATTAACAACTGATGCTTTATGTAAAGCAGCACTCTCTACTTGTACATCAAATGGATTTAATTGTGTTCTAAGAGGAGCTTGTAATTAAGCATTAACTGAAGCTGGATGTGTGACAGATTCTAAAAATTAACCATGTTAATGGATGGCACCTAAAGGATAAACAGCTTATTGTACAAACAAGACTTGCGCAACTGCTCCTACAACATTAACAACTGAAGCTTAATGTGTTTCCTATTTCACACCTTCATTAGGAACCTGTACAACAAAGAAAGATGGAGGCTGTACAATCAAAGGATCATGTACAACTGCTAATTTTGAGGCTTGCAAAACTGATAATTTCGGAAATGATTGCTAATGGGACACCGAAACAAATGGATGTAGATTGAAAGAATGCAAAGATTTTGCTGGAACCACTCATTCTAATTGCAATAAAATAAAAGCAGGATGCACTGCAGGATTAAATGGAAGATGCGCTTAAATGACTAATTGCTAAGATACCAAAGTAAGGGCTGCTTGTATTGAAGGTAATGATGGTCCATGTTTATGGGTTGCTAAATATATGAATGCTGATTTTACTTTTGGAGCATGCTTCTCTTATGAATCATGCAAGAGTTTAGATTGGACTTTGGATAGCAGCTGCAAATTGATATCTCCTAATTGTACAACTGATGGTACTGAATGTGTTGGAATTACATCTTGCGCAGATACAAACACTAACGGAGGATGTAAGACAGGAACAGATGGAGAATGTATCTAAACAATATCAGCCAAAGAATCTACAGATACAATTTGTAAGAAGTTTACTTCATGTGCTGATGCGTACTACTTAACCCATAGTGAATGCAATTTAGCAAATTCAAAATGCACATCAGATTACTCAAAAGGATGTATTCCATTAGCTGCTTGCTCAACATATACCTAAAACTAATGCAACCTTAATAAGGATGGAGCTTAAAGAGATGCTAATGGACTTATAACATCTACAGGTATTTGTGTTTGGGATGACACTGCAAAGTAATGCAAAGATCAATAATGTACAGATCTAACCTACACTACAGAATAGGAATGTTCCTCTAAATTGAAGACATGCACATCAGATGGAGTTAAATGTCTAGTTAAAGTAGCCTGTAAAAGTTATACAACTTAAGCAGCTTGTAATGTTGCAGGTGGTACTGAAGGAGCTTGCTTTTGGGTAGCAACAGATACTTCAGGAAGTTGTAGAACTAAGGTTTGCTCTGATATTCCAAATGGTACAACCCTTTAAGCATGTTAAGGATTAGTAAATTGTGTCTCAAATGGAACTGATTGCATTCCCAAAGCCAACTGTTCATCCTACATTACAAATATTGCTTGTAATTCCAAAGGATCTGATGGTATTTGTGTTTGGACTGAAACTATCACTGGACAAACTAAAACAGGAAAATGTTCATTGATGACTAGTTGTGCTTCAGCTGGAACTGATGCTAATGCTTGCACATAAGCTAGTGATAGATGTCAAATAGATACTAAGAAAAAAGTTTGTGCTGATCATACTTGTGTTTCATATTCTGCTTAAGTGTTTAGTTGTAGATACTTCTACACTTGGGATTATAAGAATTACAACATTTGTTCATTAATAAATGGTGTTTGCACTGCTACGAGTGTTGATGCATTAAAAGAAGGGGATTGTTCCACTTTGACAGCATATCAATATTCATGGAATCCAGCAGTCTCTAAATGCACTCAATGTGGAACAGTTGTAGTAGAAGTAAATAATTCGAAAAACAATTCAAGCAGTGGAAATTAAGTCAATACAGATTCTGGATATATTCTTGGATTTACTTCGATTATAGTTGGATTGCTTATTTTTAATTGATTAATATGATTAAATTTATAAAGTGCTATTTCATTAAAGTCAAATTCTTTTTTGTTTTATATAATTTTGAATCAAAATTTCTTATAGATATTTTTCAAATAATATGTATAATTATTGCTGCAGTGAAATAAAGATAGGTTTTTAAGGAAAATTGGATTGGTAATCATTTTTATTTTTCTGTATATGTAAATAATGATGTCTTAGCCAGATACTTATATTAAATTTGTAATTCTACCAAAAATATAGCCAAAATTCTCTTTTTATGAAAAAAATTAAATTGAAATTACTAGACATATATATAATTTCTTCATATATAAAAAATGAATATGATTTAGAGTTTAGATTAATCTTAATATTGTTTTTGATAGTTTAAATATCATTTAAATTTATTGTCAATTTTTTATATTTTTTACTTTAAAAGATTCAGAAAAAATACATTAAGGATAAATCTATTGAAACAACTCAAGAGTTTAATTATATAAATGTATGACATTATCAGTAATGCTAGAGGGATAAGATTAATAATAAGAAATTATACCATCTTTGAATAGTATTTTATTAAATTAAGATTAAATTAATCCAACCTGATATTTTTAACATTAGAGTGTTTGGAAATAATTAAAACAAACTTATTATTTTGCAAGAACTGAATTAATTATTTTATACTTGTTAGCATTTTATTGAAAAACTTGATAAATTACATTTCAAATTTCCAGAAATATTTTCATCATACATATTTTATCCTGAAAAATTTGATAATTGTATTTATAATGATGTCTAAAGTCGTTGGTTATATTTTATAATAAAATTAGATGATGTTATAATACTGGCCTCCTCCATATATTAAATTTAATTATTTATCATAAAATAGAAATTTAATTTATACTACAAATGATTTATAAGGTTATCCTTAGATTTGTAAAATAATGATTATTTTTGATTTTATAATCAAGAAGCACATTGGAAAATTTTAATTCTTTCTGTTTTCTATTCTTTTGCAGTACAAATGAAAGAAATTATTATCCATAATTTTAAATATTTCCATTATTTGATGGAAAATATAATCTTTTTAAAATTTACATTTAATATAAATAAATTTAAGTCTTATTAATAATAATTAGGCATCTAAAATAGTTATTGAACTTTTGATATGATTATATTTGTATGCCTGTTTTTTAATAAATATGTAAATCTAATAGAATTCATAATCATTAATATTTTAGTTATAAGTTTGCCTTGCTCATCCAAATAGTTAATAGTTATGAACATTTAAATAAACTTATGAAACTTTCTTAAATATTAGCATGGAAGTGAAAAAATTTTATAAATATTTTTTTATGACTTAAGAAGAAACTAAATTAAGAATTGCCATATATTATGTCGTCTAAGACATATTTTAGAGTGGAAATATTATTAATAATCAAAACTAATGTCTTAATCAACTAAACTTATATGACAATGCTTATTTAATGCGCAATTTTTATTTTTTTTTAAATCTTAATTAATGTGCAATTTTTATTTTTTAAAATTCAAGAGTATCCAAGAGGTTTTAGTTGATTATAACAAGGATTTTAATTTCTATGATTAATTTTAAAAAATTTGATTAATTAATGTACAATTTCTAAATATCAAAAACTTAGATTCTAAAGTATTTGTAAAGATTTTTTTTGATTATTAATAAAAATATGGAAGAAGAATTTAAGTGTCGTTATGAAGCACATGAAAATGAACCAATAATAGGATTTTGTATGAATAAGAATTGCTCAAAACCTTCTTAATTTTGTTTTTAATGTTTGAAAACATTTCATTAAGATCATCACGATGATTGCATAGGATTTTAATAATTGTAAAAGTTGATTGATCAATTAATTCAATCCTAAGATGAGCAATCTACCATTTATAATAATATTAGGGATTAATTTATGCAAGCATTCAATACTATCTCCAAAAAGTTTCAATCAGATATTTTTATATTAAGAGAAATAGATCAACAATTGAATAACTAATAATATTATTCTTTAAAATAATAAATACTATTTATTTAGGACCTCTACTCAAATGAGAAAGAAAAGAAAGAATTTAAATTCCCAATTAAATATCAGGGATCATTCCTAATTGAACTGGAAAAGTTAATAAAAGCTTTTAAAGAATAAGAAAATGCATAAAATGAATTGAAAGAAAAATTATTTGAATAAGGTAATTATTTAAATATCATAAACTATTAGGAAATGAATTATTTGATAAAGGCTTATATGATGAGGTTATAAACTTGTTTGATAATTCATAAAAATATGATTGTACGGTGTATAATTTATAGGGTAAAATAATTAATATGAGTTTTAGGCATGGCTTTAGGTAAATTGAATCGTAATAACGATGCTGTAGATTTTTATGATTAAGCCATTAAAATCAATCCATATTATAATACAGCATTTTATAATAAGGGTAAATAGAATTCTTTAATTAGGCAATGCATTATTCAATTTGGATCGTTATGAAGAAGCCATTAAATAATATGACCAAGCAATTGATATTAATTCAAATGATAGTGATGCATTTTATAATAAGGGTATTTAGTTATTTTATATCTTTTTTAATTTAGGTAATACATTATTCACGTTGAATCGCTATTAAGATGCAATTGTATGTTATGATCAAGCAATTAAAATCAATCCAAAATATTGTGATGCATTTTATAATAAGGGTAAACAATTTCAATAATATAAATTGATAGGTATTGCATTATTCAACTTGTAACGTTATGAAGAAGCAATAGAATGCTATGATTAGGCAATTAATATTAATTCAAATGATAATGATGCAATTTATAATAAGAGTATTGAGTTCTTTAATATAAATTTTAACTTAGGTATTGCGTTAAGAAACTTGCAGCTTAATTAAAATTCTATAGAAAATTATGAGCAAGTGATTAAGGTTAATAGAAGACGGGGCGACTAAATTTAAAATAAAGGTATATAAATTTTACAATTTAGGAAATAATTTAAGAAAATTGAATCATAATTAAGATGCAAAAAGATTTTATGATGAACCATTTATAGAAAATCAAAATTATAATCTAGTTTCCTATGATCAACCAATTAGAGTAAATTCAAAAGACAGCAACGCATTTTATAATAAAGGTAAATTAGTTTTTGTAAACATGTAAATTAGGAAATACATTAATCAGCTTGAATTTTTATTAAGAAGCATTAAACTTTTATTATAAAGCTATAAAAATTAATCCAAATAACAGCTTGGCATATAATAATTATGGTAAATTAGTTATTAAATTTTAATTTTAATTTAGGAGTTGCATTAATAAACATGAACCATTATGAAGAAGCCATATAATATTATGATTAGGCGATTAGAATCAATCCAAATTATAATGAATTTTAATATAATAAGGGTATTTGAGTTACATTAAATATAGGCAATGCATTATTCAATCTAAGTCGTTATTCATATGCAATTTAATGCTATGATGAAGCCATTAAGATAGATTTAACTGATAGCCATTCATTTTATAATAAAGGTAAATATATATCTACACATTATCTTAGGAAATGTGTTAATTTAATTAGAAAAGTATTATGATGCAATTAAATGTTATAATCAAGCAATTTAAATCAATCCAGATTATAGTGATGCATTTAATAATAAAGGTAAAAGAATTCTTTATATAAAATTTAGGTAATGCATTATTTCATTTAAATCAGTTTTCTAAAGCTTTAGAATGCTATGATTAGGCTTTAACTATTCTGTAAAATGCTTTTTATATGAAGAATAAAGGTATCAAATATTTGCTACTTTAGCTGATGCACTATTTTATTTAAATAAAAAGGAAGAATCTAAGTAATGGTATTTGTATGCAAAAAATGCAGGTTATAATGAAGATAAAATTAGTTAAATATTGAAAAACTTTTGAATTTAATTAATTAATTTAAAGTATAAGATAATTTCGAATATAAAAATATATACTCTTTTTTCCAGAATTACATTTTATGTAAATATGAAAATTTTAATTGTAATTTTGTTTTATATTGCCTATTTATTGAAAAAGTGATTCTTTTTAAACAAATTACTTATTATATTATATAGATGATGATATCCATAATTCTATTTATTTACTCTTTCTAAATATATAGTTTAAGATAAATAATGGATATTTTATAAGAAATCATCTGAGGTGAATTAGATATTAATTAAAGCTGTATGATTGATCAATAAATCAGAAAGAGAGATTTTTAAAATCTAAATTAGTGCTTGAATAAGAGATTTAGATATTAACAAATTGTTTTTGCTTTGAAAGTGTTCCTTCCCTATTTTATAAATAATTAAAAAATTAATTTTCATATTTTATCATCCTTACTTTAATTATTTAATGTATTATAATATTATAAAGTTGTATTTTTTTTCATTAAATAGGTAATATATATAAATGAATTTAATTGATATAGAATTAATCTTATTTATAATGGTAGTTGGAAATAAATCAAAAAATAATATAGTTTAACTAAGAATGACTTATAGAATATATGAATTAAATAACAATTTGAATGAAAAAAAAAACATTCAAGAAATCTTTTTGTTTCTATTAGTTGGAGTAGATGCTAATTTACTAGGTTAGGAAACAGTTTATAAATTTTCAGGAATTCGAATTTGTCTTGTTGAATTGTACATTCTTGCCATCTCATTGATTCCTGAACCTTCATTTTATATAGGCTAATCCTCAAATTAATCTTAAATCTATTTTCTATGTGAATTTTGAATAGCAATTCTATGTAAATCAATATGCTTTTTAGATTCTGTTTTCTGTAATTATGTTGTTGGTATATCTAATAAATGAAATAAAATTAATTACCAGATATATCTCTAGAACCTAATCTATTCAATTTACAACTATATTAACTAAATTTTGATGCACCAATTACAGAAGGAGGTTTCATTTCAATTTTTGCAAATGAATTATTAGAAACACATGAAATTGATTCAATAGAATTTAAATTTCCTGTAAAAGCTGGTTATCTTTATTCTAAATTGAGATCTATTGATCCCATTTTCACATTATTCTTGTAATACTAATTATAATCATTCAAATTTTGTTAATATTTTTCTTATTTTACTTATTGTTCTTTAGCTAATTCTTTAAAATATGGATGTCTTAAACACTTATATAATATTTGTTAATTTTTACTTCAGTTGAACTCAATCTATCCTAGTTCTTTTTCAACAACATTGATCGTATTAAATCCTACATTTATATTGGTGCAGATTTAAATAAGGAATCATCAAAATTAATAATACAATCTTTATTGGCTTTCAAAATAGCTTTTTAATCTTTACCTGTAAATGGTTAATCACCAGTCTAATATTAATAAATAATTTACTATTAGAATATACAAGATGATTCCAGCACTAAAAACATCACATTTTTCATCATAAATTTATTATCCATCAATATAATCTAATATTTCAGGAGCAACAAATCCAGGAGTACCACATCTTTTAAATAAAATATTATTATCCTATAATAATGCTGCCAATCCAAAATCAGCTAATACAATTTCATAATTATTTTCATAAGATTTCAATAATAGATTTTCAGGTTTAAGATCTCTATGAGCTATATTAAATTAATGCATATGATTTAATGCTGATAATAAATTATAAGCTAATCTCTATAATGTTTCAGCAGGTAAAAATCCTACAAAATATTAATATTTAATAATACCTGTTTCTCTCACTCTTTAAAGTAATTCTCCTCCTGCTACAATATCAACTACAAAATAAACAGAATTAGCTGTTTCATGTACTTCATGTAATTTAAGAATATTTGGATGATTAAATTTTCTCATCACTTTCATTTCATTTAAAAGACTTTCAATTCCTTTGTGTTATTGTAACATAAAAGTTTTGCTAAAAGCTTTTACAGCATATTAAATATTATTCTCTTTTCTGGTGGCAAGATAAACTTTTGCAAAACTCCCCTTTCCAATTAATTTAGAAACCATATAAGCTTCATGGAAATTCTCCAATAAACAAGCTTTTCTAAGATGGATTCTCCATTAATCATAACGAGACTTATCAGATAGAAAAATCTCCAAAGTTTTAGTTTAATATTGCAATCTGAATCCATACTGTTGTTCATCAGAATTTAATTAAACTAAATGATCAGATCCTGGTTCAATGTAAGTCAAATGTGTAGTAATGAGAGGTGCACATTTTAATTTATCAACAGTTACTTTATATATGTATTCTAATCCAAGTACAATAAAGATGGGTTTGACAATAGCTTTGCCTGCAGTCAAAAATTCTTATTCAATTAAAAATGTTTGGGACTTGATATTAAATGATATTAGTTACATCCAACACAGATTTATCACAAGTTTACCAAAATTTATTCCTGGTTTTTCCAAAATCAAAGATAGAAATTACTTTTTATTCAGTCATTAATCTATACTACTGACACTAAAATAATAATTTAATAAATAAGTTTTAATTTCTCAACATCTTAGAAACATTTAATTTGTATCAAATTTACATCCCCATAGAATCTTAAATTAAGAATCATCATCCTTTAATTATCAATTCAAAAGTCATTAAATATCTTATTAGTTTATAATTCATTTCTATAACATTTCATATGATTACTTAATCAAAACTTACACACAAAAAAAAATATTCTGCATAGATTCTTGAAAAATTATAAAAATCTCAAAAATAAAATATGTCTTATCTAGAAAACTAAATAATTATTTTACGTTTTATAAATTACTCTAAGAATACTTCAATTTAGATGTCTTAAATTTTTATTTCGTAATAAGAATTCAAAAATGTTACATTTATTAGTTTATGTAGATGATAAATTTAGAAATTTCGTAATATATTTATAAAAAACAAAATAAAACTAACTAACATAATAACAATTTAGTCATCTTTAACTATTATTATTATACTCTTTCTTAATAACTCAACATTATTATTTTATTTTAGGTTTGTTTAGTACAAATGTAGTAAGGAATAACCTTGACTTTCTTTTTTTCACTTTTGTAGTATTTCTATAGATCGAATTTGGTTCTCCAAATAACCTTCATATTATTATCTTATTAGATTTTTAACCCAATTTAAAGAAATTATAGATAAAATTTCAACTTCTATATCAAATACCTAGCCAATTTTATTGTTCTCCTAACATTTGTTATTCTTGACTAATAAATCATATTGGTATTATAGAATATCAATAGCAAATAGCTATTACATACTATTTTATCATCTGATAATTTTATTTCATATCTCTATCTACTTTAAAATATAGATCTGATGAATTTGTAATTCTAACTCTAATATTTTTTTTCTATTCATGTTCTGCTAATTCAAACAGTTCCTATGATGATGTACTCAATTAGTTAATTCAAACATATGTAACTGATATTTTTGTGATTAACATAATAAGAATGGCTTAACAAATTTCCAACTCACAACATTGATTTTGGCAATTTTACATATTTGTTCATCAGAAGAAAATAAAAATATTAATTCTGTTAATTCCGCTTTAGAAATTTGTATAATCTAATCCAAAATGGTTATACAATCTAATATAGATAATTCTTAAATACTATTGTTAATATGACAAACTTGACACTAGCTTTATATTCAGTGTATGCAAAATTAAATAATTATCCATTTGAATAAATGCTATCTGTCATTAGAATTATTCATATTGATATTTACAATTTAATATATTTACATATATAATTTATATCAATCAACATTGCAATATATTTTCCTTATAAAATAATTATCAATTGGAAATAATTTGTCTTCATATTTGATACTGAATAAATACATTTTAATATCTAACAGGTAATTATGGACGATTGGATAGAAATATTTTTAAATTTTTTATATATCATCGTTTTTATATCATTCGTTAGCAATCTTAAATTAATTTGAATTCTTTCCAGCAACTATAATTTATTGCTTTTTAGGATCGAATTTCTGATGATGAGATCTACACTGACTCGCAGATCTAGATTTTATGAAATCAGACATTTTCTTAAATATTTGTTTCATTTTCTTCTAATCTGAATCTGACATAATATCTTTATGATTCAATATAAACTATTCATATAGTCTATGCTCTTTATTCGTCCAATGGCCTTAATAATTATAATAAATGGAGTACCTTTTTTAAAACTTTTGCTTTTTTTAGATTTTTTCTTTTTCTTTTTGTTCAAAATAATTATTGTTTCTGGATTTTTAGAAATGGCAGATTAATGGTTGTCAAATGTAGTTGGTGTTTCAATTTGTTCATTTTATAAGGATCTGTGTAACGTTTCTGAACATTTTTCCTAAATTTGTGTCATTTAATTTATGCTTAGCTGGTTGTGAATCTATGGCTATTGATAGTAGCAGTTTATTCTTTAAAAATCAGATAGATAATTGGGGATGAAGTTTCCATATTAATAATACTGATTATACCATTGATATGTATATGAAGGTTGACAAAAGTTGAAAGAACCTAAAAATGTATAGTATTTTTGTACTTTATGAGTCTTAAGGAATATAAGCAAAAGGAAACATTTTAAAGATGTTGAGTTGTAAATAAAAAATAATTATTGTCTTTTAAGGATTCATCATTAAGTTTAATTTAGGATCTACATAATATTAATCATAAATAGTGTTAAAAAGACAATTATTTTAGGAATTCATATTGATAATAATTAAATACAACTTATATTGATATACTATATTACAATCGTCCCCATTTTCCATATTGTATCTTATTTACAATTAATTTAAAAGTATTTGAAGAAACGTGAAATTGTAGCCTTAGTTGACTTTTCATTATTCTCTACTAAGCCATCTAATCAAAAACATATGAATATGTCACCATACTAAACATTTTCTAATTGTTCATTATTTTTAATTCAATATTTTTATATTGTAATTTTTGTTTATTTAATTGATTTTTTTATTTATTTTATTTTAATTATACTTATATTTTGTTTTATTGAATTGATTTATAAATTGCTATTAAGTCTTAAGCAAATTACTAATTAATGAAATTATGTTAATTTTCTTTTCTTTACATGCTTGCAATTATATATTATAAAACTTGCTTCCTTATTATTTTTATTTATTTCATTTTAGATTTTGTTTACAAAAAATACTTTGAACTAGAGATTTTGTATTAAACAAAGTAATTATTTGTATTTAATTTAACATTATGATTTTATTTAGATATCTTGTTACTCCATTTATAAATAAATTGTATCTAATTGTAAATGTTTTTTATATGATATCAAACTTGAATATACAATTAGATCTTTATATAACATTCAAATTGTGAAATAGTAAATAAAATAAAAAGAAAAGAAAAATAGTTAAAATAGTAAAAAGCAGTTTGTTTTTTAAAGAAATTCTAAAAATTTAGTAAGTTTATATTTTTTCTGAAGTTTTTATTCATTACAATTTATAAATATTATATGTTTTTATATATTATTGATAATAATCTCTCATACTTTAATTATTCTTATTTACTTAGTCCAAGCTTCTCCTATTTCTGAAGGTTACATTGAATGTTGCAATTTTCCAAGGGAGCAATATCTGTTAAAGAAATCAGTAATGTCAATCATTGTCTTTTATTATTTATCAAGACAACAAGCAATCAAATCTATTTTCATTCTCTATGAATTTGGCATTCTTGCAAACTGCTCCAATGCCTAAGTAGGATATGAATCTTCACCATCAGTATAAAAAAATATGATATGTCTAGATTTAATTAAATATTTACTTATTGAATTAATCAAAGTTTCTTACAGCTTGAAGTTTTTCATAAGCTAATTAGAAGGCACTTTAAAAGCTAGTACCTCCTCCATTACATAGTAATACATTTTTTATAGTTTGCATGTTTATAGGTGAACAGTCTACTACACATCTTGCAGTACTATTGAAGATTATGATGGTAACTCTTATATTCTAATTCTATTATGCTTATTATAAAAACGAAAGTATTCCATTTTATGCTTAATTAAATCTATCTCCTGACATAGATCCAGAATCATCTAATAAAACCACATAATGATAGCTTTATTAGTTTTCCTTAAAATTACTTTGTTTTTCATTAAAAGTAAAGCTTCTTCCATCCCTTCCAAATCGATAGTAACAATAATCTTTACCAATATTATTCCATATTACATTAAACTTATCATTTATTTTTTTATCACTACACCTTTCTTGAATATCCCAATCTTTAAACATATTTCTAATATCTCCCATATAAATAGAACGATCACTTGAATCAAATTCCAAAACTAAGTAGTCATTTTTAATCTCTTTGCATGAATACAAGGAAGGCTCTTACTCTACAAGAATGCCAGCCATACCTCTTATTACATGCTCATTTCTGCATTAATGTTTATGATTAACTTCACTTATATCTATATCACATTTTCTCTTACAAGTTGGACAACATTCTCTACATCCAATCAAATTATATCTTATTTTTTAAATGTACTATTCGATAAATTTATTTGAGACTTTGAGTTATTGAATTTATTCTTTTACTTCAATGATGAATCCTGAAACAAAATCTGATAAAATGTTTATTCTTTAATCTTTTGCTTATAAAAATTATTCAGCTATTTTACACTGATCATTCGAAATTTAAAAAATGCTCTTAAATTTATCCTATATATTATCTAAATCTTCTTTAGATAAATTTCCTACCAAATATTTCATAACTATTTGATATAAAATTTTTGGAGCATCTTAAGGATTTATTAATTAGATGAAGAACTCGGTAGCTTTTTAATTTTCAATAGCTTATCCTTGTATTTTCGACAATTTTGAAAGAATCAAAGATAAATCCTTATCCACATTCTCTCTTAATTTTTGAGTATATTACTCTACAAATTATTATCGCATATTTCCAGTTCTTAAAGTAACTTCATCCTCAATAAACTTAACAGGATTGTCAATGTATTTCTGAGTTTAGATATAAGAATTTTATTTTTCTTTTTAATTAAATAATTTGTCATCAAGATCATCAATTAAATAATAAGATTACATTTTACGATCATTTACTAATTGATCTAATTCTTTATAGGCATCATTTATAAGATTAATTTAATGTTACTTAATTGATTAATCAATAATCAATTTAGAAATGGCTTTTCCATTTAACAGTGATTACATACTTTAATCATGCTAAATATCTGCAATAAATTTATCAAACTTTTCCTTTTTCAATAAACTAAGTTCTTCATTTTCATATTTAATATATTATTAATATCTTTGATAACATAAATACCTCCAAAAAATAAAGATTGCAAAATTATAAAATATTTTTTATCCAACATTTCCTAAAATAGCTCCGTATTAAAAAAAACATTGATTAAATTAATCAATTTACTTTTCTACTTTATCCATAATAATTTGGATCATGTTAATATGAAATTAAGTTTCATTTGCTCGAAATTCTTATTCTATTATCCTGTAGATTTTTTTATAGATATCTTTCCAATCATTCTTAAAGTCCATAATCAAATCAAATAATTTATAATCTTTTTCAATTTTATCTTTTTAAAACATGACCACAGTGTTTTGATTATAAATTATTTTTTTATCTATGATAAAATTGGTTCTCTCATTTAATTCTTCACTTGCTTTAATTGTTGTTGTTTGAGGACTAATACTCAATCTATCTAAGAAATTTAATTCATTTTAATTATTTAGATAATATTTCTTAAAAGGTATTTCTTGATAAATTAAATAGTCTAAAATAGTTTTCTCCTTTTTAGCAATGACTAAATCTTAAAATTCATCAAATTTATCTGTATTAAATCTATAGCCAAAAATTTTGAAAAGATCAAAAAATTATAATGTTGCTTCTCTCTTGTCCTTATTTTCACAAAATTTAGTCAAATCTATAATTGCTTTATTTTTGAAGTAATTCTCTAAATCTGTTATTGAGATCCATTTTAACTATATTTCTAAATTAGAAAGTTAAATATGTGAGGATATCAATTTTGTTTTTTCAATATCATATATTTGAGCTATTATTTTTTGAAACTTTTTTTTATATTCATTGTGCACCCTATCCTCTATAGGTCTTGGCTCTATTTGCTTAAAGTCTGTTTTATCTCTATTTATAAACTCAAATATCTCAAATACACTACTTTGAGTCAAATCCTTATGCATTATATCAAAGGATTAATCAAAATCATCTTAACCAAGCTTATTCATTATTAAATTACTTGTAAATTATTCTATTTACTCTTTTTTATCTGAGTCCAGATTATATTTTTTAAATTTACTTAAAACCCTTAAAAATTCTTTTTCACTAAACTTTTTGAGTGAATCTTAATTCCTTTTTTTCAGTTCGTTTGAAATTACACTCCATAGTTCCTCAAATTTTTCATTTGTCTTATTTTTTTCATTCTAATAACTCGCTAATAAATTTTCATCCTAACTTAAATTAGCTGCAAAATCATCAAGGTTTTAAAATGAAATTTGATTATTAAAGTTATTTTCTTAAACCAATTCTAATTAATTAGGAAATCTCTTTTCTAATTGATGGATAAACATTTCTTTTTCTTTGATATTCAGTTCTTCATATAATTTATTTATGAGATCCTGTAATTCATTTACATCTTTATAATTCTTATTGTTTAGTTTCTCAAAGGTATTTTACACCTTATTTTTGGTAATTATATAGAAGGATGAAAAAGTGAAAGCAAACTGGATGATGAAATTAAATGAGGATGATCGATAGACATATATTCAATATAGTTATTTATTATTCTATCACCCATGAATAATTATAATAGCCAATATATATTTTAACAATAAAAGTCTCAATATAAGGAACTTAAAATGGTTATTCATTAATATATTATAGCAAAATAAGTAGTAATCTTATGACATAAATTTTATTGATAATTTTACAAATAGATATTATATTTTTAATCTTATAAAATTTAAATTAAATTGATTCTAATTATTAATGAGTCTCTTTAATAAGTTAAATTAATTCTATATTCTATTTATTGATCATTAAAGAATCATATCAATCATTTTCAATTAAATCATTTCTAATTCATATAGAGAATATTAACTCTAATAGATAAATACTATATTTTATGTAAATTCTTAGAAAAGATTATGAAAAAATAAAAATTAATATTAGATTCTAAATATATATTTATCTGTTTAACGATAATCAAATTAAAAATGAAAAATAATATTAATTTAATAATAAATTAATAAAGAGAAAGAGTTATTCTACAATATTTTTTTTATAAAACTTGAATCACAATAATATTTAATTGTTTGCATAAAAATAATTGTTTATTTAAAATAATATAAAAAATACACGTNTTTTTATCTGAGTCCAGATTATATTTTTTAAATTTACTTAAAACCCTTAAAAATTCTTTTTCACTAAACTTTTTGAGTGAATCTTAATTCCTTTTTTTCAGTTCGTTTGAAATTACACTCCATAGTTCCTCAAATTTTTCATTTGTCTTATTTTTTTCATTCTAATAACTCGCTAATAAATTTTCATCCTAACTTAAATTAGCTGCAAAATCATCAAGGTTTTAAAATGAAATTTGATTATTAAAGTTATTTTCTTAAACCAATTCTAATTAATTAGGAAATCTCTTTTCTAATTGATGGATAAACATTTCTTTTTCTTTGATATTCAGTTCTTCATATAATTTATTTATGAGATCCTGTAATTCATTTACATCTTTATAATTCTTATTGTTTAGTTTCTCAAAGGTATTTTACACCTTATTTTTGGTAATTATATAGAAGGATGAAAAAGTGAAAGCAAACTGGATGATGAAATTAAATGAGGATGATCGATAGACATATATTCAATATAGTTATTTATTATTCTATCACCCATGAATAATTATAATAGCCAATATATATTTTAACAATAAAAGTCTCAATATAAGGAACTTAAAATGGTTATTCATTAATATATTATAGCAAAATAAGTAGTAATCTTATGACATAAATTTTATTGATAATTTTACAAATAGATATTATATTTTTAATCTTATAAAATTTAAATTAAATTGATTCTAATTATTAATGAGTCTCTTTAATAAGTTAAATTAATTCTATATTCTATTTATTGATCATTAAAGAATCATATCAATCATTTTCAATTAAATCATTTCTAATTCATATAGAGAATATTAACTCTAATAGATAAATACTATATTTTATGTAAATTCTTAGAAAAGATTATGAAAAAATAAAAATTAATATTAGATTCTAAATATATATTTATCTGTTTAACGATAATCAAATTAAAAATGAAAAATAATATTAATTTAATAATAAATTAATAAAGAGAAAGAGTTATTCTACAATATTTTTTTTATAAAACTTGAATCACAATAATATTTAATTGTTTGCATAAAAATAATTGTTTATTTAAAATAATATAAAAAATACACGTCAGATTTAAATCAGGTACGTACGAATATTACAACAATATTGTGCCTTTGTATACCTGAGATATTGTATTTAAAAACACTTATATAATAAATAATGAACTCAAGAAGCACACATCTTACAGAATATGCAATAAAAGAAATCATTTCCGAGAAATTCACTTCTTGGAAATAAATCAGCCCTTCATAAATCAATATCTCTAGATTGACAGGGTTAACAAATATCACATACAAAGCATAGGCTATGATGGACACTACACCATAAACAATATTGTTTAGAGAGTAATGATTGTTATCATTTATAATTAGATTTGGTAATGCTGAAGGATTCGTGGATTCATAACAAGAGAGAATTGTATTTAAAACAATTTCTGATATGGATCTTGGACCTTAATAGTTAGAATGTGGTGACAGTTGGAGAATGGAAGAATTTGTAAAAGATGGAGTACATCCCAACAATTAAAAAATGGCTGAAGCTAATTTCTAATTTAAGTCTATGGGAGTTTTATAGAAATTCCATTAGATGGACATACCTATACCAAATAATGGATCATCATTGATTTTAAGAAAGACAATTTCTGAGGAAATGAAAGAAAATGTAATTAAGAAGATAGAAAAACGACAATTGTATACAGATGTAGAACTAAAATAATTGGAATGTATGGAAAACTTTATTAATAATGCAGAAGAATTCAATTATTTAAATGAGATGACATAGAAGGAGAATCATGAGGAGGTATTATTATTAACAATAATTTTTAGTTAAAATTCTGCCATAATGATTTGAATTAATTAAACATTTTTAACACATCTAAGAAGGATAAGGAAATTATTTTTATAGATTATGAATATTGTTCATATAATTATCCCTCTTATGATATTGCTAATTTCTTAAATGAATCTGCAATAAACTATTAACATGAAGAAGAACCTTACTATATTCTTGTTGATGACAATTTTAATAGTGCTCCAATTTAAGCACATTTTCTTGCATTAAGTTATATAATCAATAAGGAATGTACTTAAATGGAAATAGATTAAATATAAAAGTTAATAAATGAAAAAACCAATAAAAATAAAGATGAATTAAAGAATTTTATTGGATTAGTTAAATAAATTCTTGAATAAAGATTGAGTGAATAAGAAATTGTGAATTTATTTAATGCAATTTCTTATTTGAAAAGAAGAATAAGAAGATTTTAAATAATATCAAATTTAAATTGGGTATGGTGGAGTATTCTTTTGGCTCATGAAAAGAATTCTCTTAATTTTGAATATATTGATTATGGTTTATTGAGATTTAAGATGCTTGAGAAATTATTAGAATTAGAAAAAGCAAGAAAAAGTACTAATTGATTTTACTATTGTAAATATTTGTTTTTTGTTAGAGTCTTTAATTATAATTTTTATTCATATATATATTTATAAAATGTAATCAATAGAGAAAGAAGAAGTAAAATTATAAATTTCTAAATGAGATTCCATACTTTAAATTTTGTTAGAAACTTGGTGGAGTGAAAATGAAAGATATTTACATTTCACCTACAAAGGCTGCAACATTTCTTCATTTAATTAATAATGTAAGGTTTTTTATTTAATTATTAAATAGAAATGTCCAAAATAAACAGCACTTCAATTTGCATAAAGACGTATTTGTAAATGGGATACTACTATTAAAATGGATGGACCTAGTACATGTCGTATTTTGAAACCAAAAGATAGTAAGGATGTATTATAAGTATATAAATACTTTAGAAAAGGATTAATGGATGGTAAAATATTGGATTAGAAATGTATTATGATAATAAGGCAACTATTGCAGATAAAAATTAATTAGAGTTAGATTTTGATAATGATGCAATTTAAAAATAAATTGAAAAGAATGAAATGAAATTAAAGAATGATTTTAAAAATAAAATAGCCCATTTGTAATAATTCTATAGAGATCTTAATAAGAAATATTGTTTTAATTCAAATGATCCTGATTTCAAAAATAAAATTAGAAAAGCCAAATTTGATTTACTTAATAATAGGAATTTACCTATTAAATATTTTAAAACTAAAGGAATGAAGTATATTGAAATTTATAATGAATTAAATAAAAAGAATACTAATGATATAAGTGAAGGACTATTAAAACGTTTACGTGTATTTAATTAGTTAAGAACTGATTAATATAGAGTAAAAGAGAAATCTATGGCAGATATTTATAGATAAAAGAAAGAAAACTAGAGTCCAATTCACAAAGAACTACAACATGATGTTAATATCTATGATAATATGGAAGAATAGAGTGAATAGATGTTAAAGATAATAGATTAAAGTAATGAATTTTCAATGAAACTTAAAAAAAATGAATAAAAACCTGTAGTATCTTAAAAGGCAATAGTTTTTGCTGAAGATTTTAATAGAGCAAAATATTTATTCAATTTAACTAAATAGAATTAAATGTAAAAGATGTTTGAAATACCTGAAGTACCTTAATTAGTGATTCCTTAAAGTAGTTAATCAATACGATTAATGAAGAATTTATCATCACCTACTAGTTTAGATGAATAATTTGATAATTGTCTAAATTAATATGCACGAGAAGTCATAGAATATTAATAAGAAATTATAGAAAAAGAAATATCAACTGATAATATTGAAAAATTATTATAAGAGAAAGAGATTTTGAGATGCAGTTAAATGAGAAAAGTATCTAGGACATATCATTCTCCTTAACCTAGTGTTCATTTAGATTCTAGTAGATAGATGAGATATTAATAGCAATTATCTTCTAGAGATAGGGAATCTACTAAAGCTGGGAATTCATTTCATTTAAAATCAAGAACTTATGCTGTTAGTCCATTTTGTAAATGATGATATTATTTATTTATTTATATATATTTACTATTGGACTAATACTAATTATTTTAATGATTATTTAACAATATCTACTTTTGCTTGACAGTACTTATGAAATAAAATAATGTAATAAAGGGCACGTTCATTAATTGCTAGACAATATTATAAAAATAAATATGGTCCATAATTGATAGAAGATGACAATGTTTTGGATGTTCAAATTGGAGATGATAATACGTAAATTTAAGATTAATAATATTAATTAGATTACAAGCTAGATAAGGATTAGTAATAACAATAAACTCAGATGATGATGAACCTAAATAGAGACATTCAACATCTAATTTTTTAGAAACTGTAGTTAAAAAATAAGAATGTGCATTGTAAAAATTTGAAGATCGAAACAGTACTTCATAATTATAACTTACTTTACAATAACAATTATAAACATAAACTTAAACACATAAATAGCAATAAAATTAAGGTAATAATACTCTTGACAGTATGTCACAATTACAAAAATCACTTTCATAAATTAAAATCTAATAACCTTAACAACCCTAAAATTTGAGTAATCTAAAATAGCCTTAATAATTAAAATAAGTTAGATAACCTATTACTAAAGGTATTGGAGAATAGAATTAAAAAATTAATGAGAAGCCAAAATAAAGAGTAATTTCTATTCCTGATCAGATTTAAACAAAAATGAATATAGAATCTGATGAAGAAGAAGTACAAATAAATAAGATGCCCAGAAAATAAGTGAGACCTAATGAAGATGAAACTTTGCCTTAAGTTCATTTTAAAAAGAAACAAGATTTTTTTACTTAATTAAAATAGAAGGTATATATGTGTTAATTATAAATAATAGATAACATAACCATTAGATGAGAATACAGCTTTATAAATTTAATACAAATATAAATAAAGAGATGAATATTCTTCAGAAGTAGAACCACCTTAAAATATTGCACCTGTTTCTTATTAGGATTTTATTGCAATGAAGAATAGAGAGATTAATGCTGCTAAATAAAGAAAATAAGATGAAGAATATAGAAAGTAATTGTTACAATAAAAGAAATAAGAAAAAATAGCTCCTGAAAAAATAAGAGAAGGAGAGACTCTATAATAATATCAATAGAGAATGATTGAATATTTACACAAATAAAATAAATATAAGAACAAAAATAAGTATAAGAGAGGAACTGATTTAGATAATAAGAAAACAGCTGAAGAAAAACAGAAGATTGGTGAATTAATGAAAATGATTGATCCTAATTTTTAATAAGAAGATATTGAAGATAAACCAATTAAACCAGATCTATTAAATTATGATGTTTTACTTAAAAATGGTTTAGTCTTAAAATAAGCATTTGTTAAACCACCAGAACCTGATATTAATCCTATGCTTAATGTTTATAAAAGAGGCAGATATGCAACTGAATTTATTTTTAGTGGTGGAATTGATTTAGATGATGGTCCTTATGGATAATAAACAAAAAAGAAACCTAAGAAATTACCATTCCCTAAACATAAATTAAGTTTAACTCCTTGGGAATATTATGGTGTAGGACCTGAAGAATATTTTGCAACCAGAAATCCTAATTTTGAATTCAAATAGAAATATGTTCCTATTAAAGATTATTATAATGAAATGCCAAAACCTAAATAAAATCCTAAATATTTTAGTTATGATGTCGATTAATTATTAGCTAAAAGATATTAATCTAATCATTAAGAATATTAATATTAAACCTCATTTATTGGTTATAAATAAAGACATTGGACACCTGTATCTCATTTAAAAGCTGTATGTCCCAATTTAGTATTAGAATATGAAAAATATGAAAGAGATAGATTGTTTTGTTATATTGTTTGTTCAAAGGTATCTAAATATTAATTAATTGAAACTGTTGGTATTTTGACTTCTAAATATACTAAAAATAAAATAGAGAATTTGGTTATGACTTATTGGAAAGGTGATTCTAAAGGAGAAAAGAAGACTATATCAAATTTAGAAAAATAAGTTACTTAAGAATAAGTTCAATAAAATGATGAAATGATATTATTTCAAGAAGATGATGAAGAAGAAAATGAGAAGAAAAAGAGAATAAGTAAAGAGTAAAGACATTTAGAAGATGAATGGGATCCTAGTAAAGATGAAGCTACAGAAAGAGGTAGAAGGAATAAATTAAGAAAAGAAAAATTTTAAAGAATAGCAGAAGAATTAAAATAAAAATAATAAATTTAACCAGAAAAAAATAAAAAGAAATAAAAGAAGGATAATAATGAAGAAAATAATATGGAAGTAGAAAATTAAATAAAAGATGAAAATTAATAATCTTAATCAAAAAAAGAATTAAAAAAATAAAAGAGAGGAAAGAAAAAGAAATAAGAATAATCTAAATAAATAATTGAATAAGAAGTAAATCAATTTGAATAATAATTTTAATAAGAATAACAAAATGATAATGAAATAAGATCAAAAAGTGAGGAATAAGTATTTTATGATAATGAAGATCTAATATTCAAAGAGAAAATGATTGAATTAAATTAAAAAAGATTTAATTTCACTGGAAATGATGTTGATCTATAAGAGAGTATGAAATTAGTTTTTCCAAATAATCAATAATAAAAATTGGATTCAGAAAGATATAAATAATTTATGCAGAAATGAATTATATATAATTATAAAATTCAATTTAAAATCATATATGAATCAATTTCCTTGTTCTATCTAATGGTTATAATGTTAATTTAGTCCAAACATCACTTTGATCTGCATTTTCATCTATCAAATTCAATAACTCTTCTCTTTTTAATAATTTACACTAAAATCACATTTATCTATCATATACATCTAAATTAACTATGCAATGCCACATCAATTTAGCATACTTATTTCTCATTAATGGATCTGCTTCCCTCCCTAAACTCTCAATTTTTATTGTAATTTTCTTAGCTTATTCCTCTTCCATCCCTAACAATTAAACTAATTCTAACATATTCAGACAAACTTTTCTTCTTAAAGCTTAATCTGGTATTTCATTTTTTTTTTATGTTTTTTTCTAAACAACTACATCTTATTTAACTATTTTAGTTTATTCATTAACATTTTTCTTATCTTCAATTTTTGCTTCCTCATTAGAAATTTATTCTTTTTTCTATTAATTAGATGGATTATTATTTTAAACAGAATTATTCTCAGGAATTTAAGTATTACATTAATTGTTCTATATTTTATGTTCATTTTTATTTTTCTTTTTTTGTATTTTTGTTTATGATGGATTCTCTATATTCTATTTTTGTTATGGTTTTTATTAAACTTATTATAGTTTCTTATCATTTTAATTATCTTGATTTATTATTGATGTGAATACTTAACCTAAAATATTAGTATAAATTAATTAATTACTTCCTGATAAATTTTAAATAACATTAGCTGCATTGAAGAATTGATTTAATAATGAGTTTTTTAATTTACTAATTAAATCATGCAATCTTGTTATTTATTAATGAATATCTCGTTAAAAAAAGTGATCTGGATTTTATTCACTTTAATGTTTCAATATTAAATAGACAGCATTAAGGATGGAACCTTTCCTCTCAGATAAGACTTCAGTAATTGTACTATTTTGAGCCACTTATGCTTCAATAGTATCAAGAATTGGTGTCAATTTCTATTTAATTTAATCGTAATTCAATTATGCAGCTATCAATAATAACAATAAATCTTAAAATTCTCTATCTAGATATTATTTTTTTTATTGCATCTAAGGAGTTTCTTATAAAGGAGATTTTGATGTATTCTTATTAATATTATAAAATACTTCTTTATTAGGAGTCTCAGGTTTTTTACGTAAATTTAGTTTGCTTTTTGTATTTTTCTTTTTATCCTCTTATTCACTATCACTATGCTTTTTATTTTATTTTTCTAATAATTATAAAAGCAATACTTTAAAGTTTTAATGCAGTTTGTATTGCTTCTTTCAATTTTTTGTTTTTTTTAACTTTATCGTTGAATTCTTCAAATTTCTCTTGAAAATCAAAAAGATTATCATTCATCAATATGGAGCTATATATATTGTGAATGTACCCTTACTGTGAATCATCACCAATGAAATTAATGGCATACTAATTTCCATCAAATACTTAGGTAATCTTAATAAGATAAATAAAATAATTACAGTTCCAGGCCACCATGGATCTAAATATATTAATTAAAATATTTACGTCCTTTTGTTCTAGCCCAGACTATTTGATTCTTCTTGAGACTTGACTTCATATTATTATAAAAAATATATATATATATATATATATTTATTGTTATTATTATCAATCAATGCAATAATCCTTATTTCAATTCCTTTTGATTCATTCTAAACTGCATTCCTCCTACATTCAAATTGATTTTGCAACGTCCATTTACACTAATGGCTGGATACAATTCTAGATTCTGTCCCATACTCAAAATCAAAGCTTTCCTAGTTTCCTCAATCTCCTTATTCTTATTATTCAAGTCTATAAAATTATTAATAAAATGTATTCACCAATATCAATTTCACTATCTGCTTCCTCCTTTTTTTTCTCCTTCTCCATATCCTCCTTGCTTTTCCCTTCACTTGCAGGTGGAGGATTCAAGAATTTCCCATTATAACTCAACCACACTCTTCCATCCTTCTATCTAATACCAATTCCAATTGTTTCTCCATAGACAGCTTAAAATTTATGATCTTGATGTAAATTGCTTCTCCAATATACTTAACCTGTCTATGAATGGAATCCTACACTGCTTTATGAACGACCCAAAGAAAATTACTTCTGAAATTCTTTAGATGAACAAAATCCTATTATGATGTCACAATTTCTTGGATTATCTTCTATTTCAATCTCGAAATATGATATAGCATCTCTTGCTACTGGCTTGTCTCCTCTGATGGTTAATGTATCACCAGGCTTACACAGGAAGGTCAACTCGATATACTACCCGTAATAATCTGAAGTTCGCTGCTTCTTATATACTTTCTTTTTGCTGTTACTTCACTAGATCATCATTGGGCTCATCTTTATTCTCATAAAATTTCCAGAATCTGAATTTGTTTCGTTAAGCAAATCCAATTTTCTCTTTTGGAATACCATTCTCAGGTCTCTATGAATATTCTTAATACACCCTATATTATCTATATTTAAAGTAGCCAAAAACTAATCCAGCTATCCCAATCAAACTGCCTAATATAATTCCTGTAATCAACAACCAATGAGATTCAGATGATGTAGAATTTTCAGCCTCTAATTGGGTTATGTGATTTAAAAATTTATTTTACATAAAAATATATATAATTGTAATTAATAATAATTTAAACTATAATTTATTGATCCTAACCACCATTTTATTTAGTCTGATCTTCTGATAATCAAATAAACAAGAATAACAATTGATTAAAATACTAACTCACAATAAACACAATATGATGACATTATTTCCAGTACATGCATCAATCAAACATAATTCATTTAGATAAGCTATACTTTACTATAAGTATTCACTACCTAGTCTATTGTATGTTAAATAATGATTAATGATAAATTCTTCAAAATTGAAAGAGTCTTATCAATCATGGAAATAGTATATTCAACATTTCTTTTTTGAATATGGAATGTTATTTTATATATCATATCATAAAATGTAAACAATTTGATGTAAATATAATAGATATTTAATAGAGGAATGAAAATTATTTTTTTATGGTAAAAAAAGAGATCAATATAATATATAAAATCCAGTTCAATTTATGACGATTACATAAATCATGATTCTTAATTATTTAAAAAACAAATAAATTAATAATATATAGACATCCATATTATGCAGTTCAAATCAGAATCTTTTGATAGTGAATTAACGGAGTATTGTCAAATAGAACAGGATTTTGAAATTAAATCCTTGTTTAAACAACTCAAAATCTAAAATTAGTAGTTGCCTAATAAAAAGTCTAAAAAAATAAAGAAATTGAAGTTAAACATTCAAACGAATTCAATTATATAAAGAAGAAATGTAAATGTACAATAAATTTGATGTAATTTTTATATATAACTTCTCTATTGTATTTATGAGTGATATCAGTATAATTTTATTATTCCATTTCTCATCTTATTTGTTACTTAAATTCCTTATTATTATTCTTAGATATTCACAAATAACTTGTTTCTATTGTAAGAATTATAATGAGAAGTATTCTTTTTCATTTAAAATTAATATGCTTCAGGTAAGTATAAGAATAAATCATTGTAAATATGTATAAATAAGTGGAATACTCTTATATAATAAGACTTCTCACTTCTACACTTTCAAATATTTTGTATATTAATACGATTACAGTTTTATTTTAGTTATAATTCTCATTTACAATATTCCAACAATATAATATAAACGCATTTTCAAAAAGTATAATTATAATATAAACTTATTATATTAAAAGATTATTCTCTTTTTCACTTAATATGCATTAATAATAAGGTGAAAATGTAAAGTAAGTTCTTCTATATATCTAATAATGAATATGAAAAACTCTCTTTTTCTAAATTTTATTAATAAATAATTATGTGTAAAATAATTTACTGGACAAGTTAATTTTTGAGTTGTTTATTCGCTTCACTACTTATTGTAATAATTATAACTAGTAAGCCCTTTATGAGAGAATAAGTATTTCTAAATATTGAAAATTTGTTCATGTTATCTATCTGTTATTGATAGTGCTATTATATTGATAAATCAATTTATTTTTATTAACACTTTTTATGTTTGTTCTTATAAGTAGTTAGACTTTTTGATTAATTAAAGAGTATAATGATAAATAATTGAAATAATAATATAATATTAAAGTATATTTAAGCAGAAATTAAAATTACTAGTATGAATGAAAATAATTAATTAAATATGATATAAATGATCTGAAGCAATATCAAGAATACAATATGAAGGGATGAGTAATTTAAGATAAACTATTTCTGATTTAAAGGAAAATGCTAAATGGATAAAAATCTAAACTTGTAATCAATAATTTAAACCTTTTAAATTACTTTACTCTTATAATTTTATAATTTTTCATATTACAAATAAATTAGTTGAATTATCCTAGAATAATTTAATTTAATTTTTATAATGAGGATTTAATAAATAAAATATGAGTATTCAAGTGCTCTTGATAAGTTTAAATACTGAATTATCTATATCTATACTAAGTTGTTTTATTTAAAATTGGAACTATTAATTATTGAATAATTTAAAGTGTAAACTGTTATTAGATTTTATAATTATATATTTAATATATCAATAAAACACTTTTACTTAGTTATATTCAACCAACAGGCAATATTTGGGCTTTTGAAATGGAATTCTAATTACTATAATTATACAATACCTATTACAATTCTTTTTCAAATTCTCTCAACAATTTCACCTAAAGAGCACTGTAAAATTTAGTTTATCTTGAAGATTTATTTAAGTGTAATCCTTCAACATATTATTATTCCCATTCTTCATACTATTCGTTAAGCCAAAGAGTTTCATCTATTAGTGGATTATATTTTGAGTATAAATCATTATGCTTAAGGCTTTTTCTTAAGTCTACTTTAGTTTTATAGTATTAGATTTATTTTTAAAAAATCCAATTAGTTTATAATAATAAGGATAATAATATGAATAGAATAAAAGCTAAAATGTAGAATGATGGTTGAGTTAGTGGAGAAAGTTTTAATATAGCATTCATAATTTTGGTTGATCCTAATTATAGAATTAAAGTATAATATATATCTATTTTATAAGAATAAAATTCGAATTTAAGTTCTTCTTTAACTCCATAATTAATAACTTTTTACTTATTTACCCAGTAGGTAATAAATAAAGCTATTAGAGTAATAAGATAACATATGGGATATAGATAACCATAAAAGGAGCATAATCCAATCATAATAAATAATTCAAACTTTTTTTTATTAAGGTTCATTTCCTTAGTGAATAATTGATAAGATTCAAATTATGTAAAAGTAGAATTCTTATTTAAATATTTGTAATAAATAGTTTTTATAAATTTCCAAACTTATACTTCATCTATTATACTAAGTATAATCATTGCAATGGCATCAATCAATATTATATTAATAATATCTTCACTAAACCCACTAGCACACCAAATCTTTTTTTTTCTTTTATCTACTTCATCGTCCCATTTTTTACCATAAAGAGTTAATAATATACTACTTAGTAAAATTAAGAATTATTCAAGTGTTTCTATGACTATTTTGATCATTTTTGAATGAAATTTTTAGAGAAATATATTTGCTTCATAAAAGGTTAACTTAAAATAAATTTTTTTCAGCAGCATTAACAAAAGACCAATTGATAAACTCAGAAGTATATTATAATATTATTAATTTCCACTTTTACCAGTATTTTCCATAATATATTCACTTTTAGCCTATTAAACAGGTAGAAAAATCATTTGTACACAACAGGCAATAAACTATTTGATAAAAAATCTTTTCCTATTATAGTCTTATTTGTTTGTACTCCAATTTACATCTGATGGCCTTGGACATTCAATGACTAAATAATCATTTTAGATTGCTTTTTTAAATTTGATAGCTTCCTTCTTAAAAATTAAAAAGATTATATTTACTTCATAAGAAAGAGTTATAAATACTTCACCAGAAAATGTCAAAAATTATTCTCGATTTTTCAGAATATAAGTTTAATCTACAAATCTACTAATGACATTTTTCAAAGAGCTAATAATAATAAATTATATATCAACATGCCATTATTTTGTACTAATTTTTCCCTTATTTTAATTTTTAATTAATTTTCCAAATGTTCTTGATTATAAATTAAACAACAATCAATAATGTTAAATTTTTCATCTTCATCTTATTAATAATTTACAAAATAATTCATTATTGTTGTTTTGTTCAATTACGAAAATAAATTAAATATCTAAACCGAACAAACTGATATAGTTAATTCACTATCAATCTCTTGATCCAAATTATAATTAACATTTTTATAATGTGATATATATCGAAGAAAGGCTAATTATATCAAAATGGATATGATATATAATATGTCCAAAATGTAGTCTAAAAATTATTATTATAATAAACCATAGAAATTTTCAGAATCAACTCTATTAAAGATTGACAATAAATTATATAAATTTTATTGACAGGTTTCATCTTTTATGCATTAATCTCCTTTAAAATTCTAGAACAAATTGTAAATCCCTGCAATAATACTATTTATAATCATTAAAATTTACAAATTTATACTAAGAAGGATAAAGTTAATTTTAATGAATAAAAAGAATTTGTAGGCTGTACCATGCACCATAAATTCATTTAAATCTGTTAGTAGAGGATATTTTATTGAATTAATATGTAAGTTACAACAAGGACATCTTTATGAATCATTTATAACTTCTTTATGAATAATTTGAGCTTTCTATCAATTAAATATACTTATTTACGCTATGATTCTCTGCCTATTAGAAGTTTGGTGGGGATTTTAATAAATTTACATTGCGAATGAAATCTTACTCGTCATCTTATGAATCCATTAAAAAACTATTTCTTTAAGTAAAATATAAAATAAATAATTTTTATTCTATTTATTTAAAGTTATAAGTATATTGGTTATATATTTATCAAAATAGATCCAAGTTGAATGCGAAAAATAATTATCTGTATAAGATTGTATTGGGCAATTACATTAATTAATAAATAATCTAAAGAAATAAGTTCTTAAAATTATTTTATATTTTAGCAATATTATTAACTAAGAAGAAATCTGGATTGCCTTTAATTTTTGTTTTTTTGAATTAATTAACATAAATAAGAAATTAAAAAATTAGATTATTTTTTATAGAGATTATTATTATCTAGGATATAAAAAAATATCATTAAAGAAGTAAACTTGTGAATTCCTTCATTTATCCAATAAATTGATAAAAAGGTAATGGAGTACCTAAATTGCTTATAAAAGGAGTTGGCATTCTTGTTTCTAATAGTTCAGGAAATCCTTAAACTATTGAATTAAGTTATAACTTATATTTAGATTTTAATTTGATACCTGAAAAAGATCTCCTCCAATATTACCCCATATTCTCTTATGATTTGTATATAAGAGATTTCCAAATATATTTGCAAATCCAACAGTATACAAAGTCATCTAAATAATACTAATAACATTACCATATTCAATTTAGCATAATGGGATTGTAATTTCATCATAATTTTTATTGAAAGTTAAAACTATTTATTTAAGATCTTTTATCCTTCTTTGAGATTGTCTAATTATACTTTTAAGACTTTTAATTCTTTTTGGTAATCTATTTTTTATAAACTCTTTTTGATTTATAAAACTCTAATTGTTTCTCTATTGTTTTGTCTAATAGTAGGATGAGTAAAATAAGCTTTTTAATTTTCTTTAGATTTGATTTTGAATCCATATTTATTAAGCTATCTCATCAGACTTTGGTAATTATTGTGTTTGAAATTGGAAGGCAATAATTGTTTCTTAAATTCATCTACATTCCATATAACAAACCCATGTTCATGCCATCTTATGATCTAATCATTTTTAGGATTCTATTAAATATATTTACATCAATACATCAAGTATCTCATAGAAATGCTTTAAAAATTTTTATCTTTATTTCTCTCCATTATTTTCAAATTCTTCTTGAAGTTCTTTCATGAATTAGTAAATTATTTTAAGTATAAGATTTTTATATTACTATCATTAGATAAAATAAATATGTTTAAAAATCAATATTATAGATTGAATAATGATTAAAATAATTATAAGTATTTTAATTATTCAAAGTGTAATTAAATTAACTAATAATTATTTATTAATAAATTACAAGTGNATTAACTAAGAAGAAATCTGGATTGCCTTTAATTTTTGTTTTTTTGAATTAATTAACATAAATAAGAAATTAAAAAATTAGATTATTTTTTATAGAGATTATTATTATCTAGGATATAAAAAAATATCATTAAAGAAGTAAACTTGTGAATTCCTTCATTTATCCAATAAATTGATAAAAAGGTAATGGAGTACCTAAATTGCTTATAAAAGGAGTTGGCATTCTTGTTTCTAATAGTTCAGGAAATCCTTAAACTATTGAATTAAGTTATAACTTATATTTAGATTTTAATTTGATACCTGAAAAAGATCTCCTCCAATATTACCCCATATTCTCTTATGATTTGTATATAAGAGATTTCCAAATATATTTGCAAATCCAACAGTATACAAAGTCATCTAAATAATACTAATAACATTACCATATTCAATTTAGCATAATGGGATTGTAATTTCATCATAATTTTTATTGAAAGTTAAAACTATTTATTTAAGATCTTTTATCCTTCTTTGAGATTGTCTAATTATACTTTTAAGACTTTTAATTCTTTTTGGTAATCTATTTTTTATAAACTCTTTTTGATTTATAAAACTCTAATTGTTTCTCTATTGTTTTGTCTAATAGTAGGATGAGTAAAATAAGCTTTTTAATTTTCTTTAGATTTGATTTTGAATCCATATTTATTAAGCTATCTCATCAGACTTTGGTAATTATTGTGTTTGAAATTGGAAGGCAATAATTGTTTCTTAAATTCATCTACATTCCATATAACAAACCCATGTTCATGCCATCTTATGATCTAATCATTTTTAGGATTCTATTAAATATATTTACATCAATACATCAAGTATCTCATAGAAATGCTTTAAAAATTTTTATCTTTATTTCTCTCCATTATTTTCAAATTCTTCTTGAAGTTCTTTCATGAATTAGTAAATTATTTTAAGTATAAGATTTTTATATTACTATCATTAGATAAAATAAATATGTTTAAAAATCAATATTATAGATTGAATAATGATTAAAATAATTATAAGTATTTTAATTATTCAAAGTGTAATTAAATTAACTAATAATTATTTATTAATAAATTACAAGTGTTCTATATTTAACTCGATTTCAAAATGATTATTTGAGATAGAAGAGAAGAATTTGAATGCATATCAATCTAAGATTTTATTTTATGTTTATTAATTTTCCTTTGGTGGTTTATCTAATATTGAATAATATTCTGATATACTAAATTATTTTATTATTTAAAAGCATTATGGTAATATTATTTTCTTAAAGTTTTTATGAATGAATTATTTCATGTTTAATTCTAATTATAAATATGACTATTTACATATAATAATTCAAGAACACTAAATTAATATTTATTTAATTTTAATTAAATGAGTATTCAATTTGTTGTTGTCTTTTTATGTATATTTGATAATTAAATCTCATTTTATATTGAACATTCTTTGATATTATAATATATATCGTTAATTCAATAACAATAAGTTAAATTAATCATACTGGCTTCTATATTGTTTTTTTCTCAACTAATATTGTAGTTATAAGATATTTCTCAATTTATGATAAATTATTAAATATATCATCAAATTAATAATCTAAATAAGTATTGAGTTTCTAAAAGTTGTAATAATTTTTAATTTAATTTTTCATATAGTATAGCCTTTATTTCAGCCATTAAGCTGATATCTATTTTCTTATTCTATGTTATGTTGTGGATCTACAAACAGAAGTAAAACATTTAAAGGTTCTTGGAATTTGAAGGGATGATTGAAAATAAAAAGTAAATGACTGAACTTTTAGAATTGATTTAGTTGATTTATTTGAGAATGTTCAAAAAGATAAATAATTATTATATAATTCATCATAATTTGTTACATGTATTATAGATGGTTTCTGAATTTAGTCGCTTGTTGTATTTTTTAGGATTATATAAAATAATGAAAATTTTTCAACTTGCTTAATTATATTAAATAGTTGAAAAACTGAATATCCTCTTCTTTGTTTATTATTGATTAACACACTTGAACTAAGAGAGCTATGATAAGACATGTAATTAACAATATTTGTTTCAAATATAATACACACACATATAGTCATTATTTAGTTTTATCCAGAAATTTAACAATTCAAAGTTACTCTTCATCTGTCTCTTCATCTATCATATCCAACTAGGATTTAGTTGGTGCTTTGATAAAGTGGTGATGTTTTTATTTCAAACAAGAAAGTAGGAATTTCGATAGATCTTCAAGTGAAGTACTATCATCAGCATTGATTTCAAGTTTGAGAATTTAACCTTTCAAATATAGCTTCTCATCCTTTGATATCAGTTTTAAATCAAAAAGCCCTTACAAAGTTTAAAAGCATTATTTGTAAAAGGTATCGTTCATAAATTACATGATGAGTAATTAATTTTCAATTTATATATTTAATTAAAAATCAGAAATTTTTTTAAGGCTTTTGCGTTAAATTTGAGTAAATAAACGGGTTCAATGAATATTATATTGTCATTAATTATTGTAAATAAATTCTTCATTATCCAGTATATATAAATAATTGATAAAAATGAAGATGTAATATAATTGATCTATTCACTATTATATTTAATATATAATCTAATTTATAGAGTTTATAATCATTAGAATTAATGATGGGATTATATAAATAAGAAGAGTGTGAAAATAGCAATATAAAAAAGTTAATATATATATATTAATTAAATATAAGTCCGTAATTAAAATTACTAATATAATAAATACATAAATTATTTTATAATCTAATCTTGTTCTTATCTGATTTCTAATTTACATTCAAAATTATATTATATCAATTTAAATACTTTAATCTAACATATTTAATTTATCAAAGAGTATTAAAACTTTCATTTATGATTTAACATTGATATGTATATGATTATGTTTATGTATATAAAAATAAATCTTAATTCTTTATTAGAAATTATAATAATAATATAAGATTAATTACTGTTACTAACTAATTGATTATTAGAATATTAAAATTTTAAATTAGGAAAATTGAAGATATATTATTTGTATTTAATTATATTATTATAGATTAATATCTTATCTCGCATCTATTAAATATCAATTTATGTAAACAATAATTATTGCAAAATCTCATAAGGTTGAAAGTGGTAATATTTATTCAATTCAATATTTATTAAGTTAAGATATTGTTCAAATCTCGATAGAATGATTTTATTAATAGAGTTAGATGATATAATTATTTGATTATTTAATTAGAAGTAATTAATATGTCAATTTAATGTGAAAACATTTATCTTATTATTTATTTTAATATTTTTATGGAGTTCTTATAAAGAAGTTAATTAAATGAGTTTGATTGATTGAATATTAAAATTATCAAAATTATATGAGAAAGAAGTTCACTTTACAGTTTTCACATCCAACAATTGAACAAGCTTATTAAAAAGATAGGTTATTGAAATATTTATGGATAAAGAAAATACTGGCAATATTGATTCTTTTGTTTTCGATAGTTGGATTAATTAGTTCATTTTTTTATGAAAAATAAGAAATTATGTATTGGGAAGTTGGTTTTACAAGCTACAGCATATTTTTGGTAATTATCTCTCTTAAGGGATCTCCAGAAAAAGTGAAGGCTATCTTTTAATTCACAAATATACTCTTATGTATTTTGTAGATACGTGCTAATTATTATTCAACACCTTAATGTATTTATTTGAGTGGATAAAACATTATGATTTTCAACATGATAATGTTTTATTTTTCAAGTATCTAGGAAGCACCTATTTAATTAATTTTCTTTCTTGTTTCAAGATGTGTGATAACTGCATTAGTGAATGATATGTTTATGGGATAAGATTTAATATCAATAATAATAACAACTCTTAGTATACTAATTTTTATTTATCAGAATGATTAAATTCAAAGAGAGCATTTTTTATTGCAATTCTCCGATAAACAATGGGGTATCAATATTATTTAATTACAGAATAAACCTTACCAGTTGTTATTTAGAGTCCATTTGTAATGTTTACTTTTGATGAAGAAAGATTGAATTTTAATTTAAAAATTGCTAATGATATGACAGGAATTTGTTGGGATAATGAAAAGGCACCTTCTGAAAATTTAAGATTCTTTTTGAGATCTTTCAAAATGGGCAATGATAATTTAGAATAATATTTAGTAACAAGAAGTAGAACATGTAGTGATTATAAGAAGATTTATTAATTCTAATTAAGGATTTAAAGAAATGAATAAATTTATGGAACAAAGAAATATATAATTAGATTTTCTGATTTTTATTTAAGAGAATAAGTATTCTTAATTGTCTTTGATCAACATGAATAAAAGATAAGAATCTTAGAGAAAGTGAAAACTGCTTTAATCTAAGGTATAAATTAACATTAGAATTTAACAATCAATTTCTTATAAAAATAATAATAATTACTTTAAAATCTTATTGTATCAAATAATTCTATAAGTACTATTTATAAAATGAAGATTCATTGTATGTATTTCATAGGAAAATATACTCAATGTAATAGTTTTCAAGAAATTGAATAATAAATTATATAAATTAATATTACTGATATGATAAAAGGATTAATACATATCTATTGTATGGCTTATAAAACAATATAAATTGAATTCTCAAGTAGTACTTTTGAAGATATCTATATTTTTAGTAATGAATAACTATTGAATATTTTTTTAGTAATCATATTCTAGACACTTGTTAGGATATGTTAAAATGGAAAAACAGTATTTATTCACATTAGTGAAACAAATAAATAATAAGATTTGGAATTAATAAAGATTAGTGTTTTATTTAATAAGTCAGAAGAACTCAAATAAAAATTAGTATATAACTAATTATTTTATAAAATATAAGTAAGATTAAGTCCAAAAGTAGATATTATATCTAATGATAATTGTAATCATCATATATATTGACTAGCATGTCATTTTGAAATTTATAAAGATCTAAATTTATTGAATGCAATTAGGATGTTAGAAGAAGATATAGTATGACTCGATTTTTATTTAATTTATTTTACTCAATATATAGACAATAAACATATATTAATATCATTATGATCTGATTTTATTGACAAATGATATCTTGTCAAGTCTAGTAACAGATCTTCTACTATAGATAATCTTTCTTTTACTAATAAGTAATATTTAATCTTCATCTTATGATTATCTATAAGAATTTAATTTAGTAACACTTGATGATCTACCATTCCCAAAACCTATTCCAGTTAAAGTTAATTTAAATAATTTTGTCTATTCTTTAAACCATGAATGAGTTTAAATGTCAAAGATATTAGCCCTTTCTTTTGGATGATAAACAAAAATCTGACTTAAAAGATTAATTAAATCCTTTGAGACAGTTTTTTTTGGAATACTGTAATTACATTAAATTATATTTCTATATGTTTCAGAAGGATTATTTCCATCAAAAGGGAGTCTTCCAAATACTAATCCATATATTATACATCCAACTGCCCAGACATCTTAAGAAGGTTATACAAATTTGTATGAAGAGGACAGAACTTCTGGGGCAAGATAAGATAATGTACCTACAACACTATCAATTTATTTTTATTGTCCAGCATAAGTAGAAACTCCGAAGTCAATAATTTTAATCTAATTTTTAATTAATAAAAACTACTTCTTTAGAAGACGTAGAAGTAAGCATGATATTTTCTAATTTAAGATCACAATGTACAATATGTTTTTCATGACAATAGGCAATTGCATCAACTATCTATTTCGAATATAGTCTAGCATCTCCTTCAGTTAATTTGGCTATAATTAAATATAAAACATAGTATATACAATTAGCTTAATTTAAGAGTGATCCACCATTCAAATATTCCATAACCATTGTAATTTCTCTTTGATTTTGTGTTGCTTAACTTGTTGAATAGTTTTCATACAATTTAACTATGTTTTTATGATCCAATTCTTTCAAAATTAATTATTCTTGTGAAACTCCATCTATTTCCTAACCTGACCATGTTTACTAACTAATTTTTTTCAAAGCTACTAATTCCTTTGTTATTTTATGCCTTCCAAGCAAAACTATACCTTGACCTCCTTCTCCAATTTTTTTGATGATATCATATTGTTATTAGATAATATTTGGCTTACTATCTTTGTTACACAGTTCTACAAATAGTGTAGTACCTTTTGTAATGTTTATCAGATCACTTTCCTCTACTTCTTATCCATCAGTATTGAAGAGTCTTATGAATTTAACTTTTCTTGTCCAAGCAATTTAGATCAATTTCATTATATCTGAAAATTTTGTTTTTTAGTTTAGTAATAAACACAAAGGGTTAAAATTTGAAGAAATCAATGTGCAAGATCGTACTTATTTTTAAAAAACAAATTTAGGAATGCTCATCTATTTAATTATTATTATCAAAAATTCAATATTCTGCATCTTTTTTAATTGTTAGGAATGGAATATAAAATTAATCTTTCAGTTAGATCACAATATCAAAAGGTCTTTATAATTAATTTTTATTTGGTCCTCCTTAAGTATCTTTGTATGTCAGTTAAGTGTATTAGGTTTTGTAATATTAAAATTAAATTTATAATATTATATTTATGATATTCTTATGAAAATTTCTAAATTTCTTAAAATATTATAATCAATTATATTCTTGAAATTTATTCAATGATTTCAATTATGACACATCTTTATACAATTATATATTGATTCCATTATCACTTTATCTAATATCAGTTTCTGGAGAATGCAATTTTAGATACATTCTTATTACTAGATTTTTATTCAGGTTTTCTAATAAAATATAAGAATTTAGACAATTTATTTAAATAAATAAAATTTCTGATTTTGAATACATTATAATTCTTGTTCTAAATCCTAAATCTCTTGTTGTTTTTCTTAATGTCATTTATAACAATTGAATAATAAAATCTTAAGACATATCTTTATAATGAACTACATCAAATTTATTATCAGTGCAATCAAATTAAATATTAACATCAGTATATGCTTTTTAAAAAAGTGATATTATGGCTATAAACATGTGTTTAAAATCAATAGAGATTGTTTCAAAATATTTATTTGCTTATGAAAATGAATTTGATATCTTATATTTTCCTTAAAAATATAAATGATGAAGTTTTAATTAATATAATAATTGAATTCTAGATGCTTCATTTTATAAACTCATATTGATTAATGATGCTTATTTTTTTAAGAAGTTAGATACCAATTATTAATGTTAACCAATCAAATTAATTAGATTATTTTTAGTAGATTATATATATTGTGCTTTTTATTATGATTATTCTAATACAATTAAAAAGTTGTCATCTAAATGATATAATTCAGCTAAGAGAATATTAGTTTCTTCAAAATCAGCAGAATCAAATTGATTTGGTCTAAGTGTAAATTAATTTAAATCAAAAAATTTAGATTGTTTTTCTATTCGATTTAATATAAATTATTCTATTGATACACCAGATAAATGTTATAGTCTAAGAAATTATTTAAAATTATCTTCTTATGATAATTCATTTGAGCAATATGGAAATCTATCTATTTTACTTGAATTCTTGTATTTAAAACTCATTCTATTATGATCAAATGAAAATAGAACAAATGGATCACTTATTACAGAAGGTAATAATTAATCTAAATAGATATTATAATATACGCCAATCATTTCCTTGATTATTACTCAAAAATAACAGTCTTCTTTATTTGTCTATAGTTGATATTACAGAAATAAAACAAAGTGGACATAAAATAGATAATACAATTGAACAAGTATCAGTTTAAGAATCAAAGAGTCCAGCTATAAGTAATTTGAAAGTGGTTTAAAAAAAAATGTTGATTACTGCCAATTTAAAATCAATAATTAGTAGTATTGTTGTATGTGCAATTGCTAAATTGGTGCCAAGAATAAATTAATTTGTACCTTATTAATCATGAATTTAAAGTAAAATAAGCAAATTATTGATAAAGACCATGCAAAATATTGCACCAGATGAACAGAATTTTAAAATTAAAACATACATCAGTATTATAATGGATAAAATTGATGATGTTATTAATATACCCACAACATTTTCTTTGTGTGCAAAATTTATTAATCTAATTAATGTTATGATGAAAGATAAGAAGGCTATCTTCTTAAAGGTATCATAACAATATTATTCTTTTTCTTTTTAATATAGACATTCTAAATGTTGCTACCTAAAGGTTTATGTAAATTTATTCATTGTTTTATTAATAACTTAAATATATATATAGTGTATATATAAAACAATTAATATATATCTAAGATTTAATTAACAATTAAAATATCATAATAAATGACTCTAAATAATAATAGTCAGAGTTACCATTTTTTAATTAGTCTTCATTTGTATTTAATTCTATCAAACAGTTGCATCTAAACTAAAAAGGAGATTTTTAATTACTTTTTATAGACAATATATGAAGTTAAATACAAAAATCTATAAAAATGTTTGTTAGGATTTATTAAATAAAAATTAAATTTCTCATTTAGAAACAAATAAAATTAATTAGATTTATATTAAAATAAATAATATCTAAATGTCTAGAGTCAAACAATCTTTATGTAAATTATGTTTTTTACAATGTCTAGATGCATAACAATCTCCAAATACAGGTAGAATTTAGAAGATTTCAGAAAAACTCTCTACTATTTAGATAGGAGTTGAGAATGAAAGATTTTAGAAATTGGAATAAGCTGAATAACGTATTTAATAGGCTGAAGATGCATTTAATGAGTTTTAGGAGTAAATCTTTACTAAACTCAATGGATTACGAGATTAAGTATACTATCTATTAAATTTATTAACAGTTGGGTAAATTATACAAACAAGTGGATGATGACAAAATGGCTAAAGAATAAGCTATTGAAGCCAAGAATAGAGATGTTTAAGCTTTAACAAAGAAGTTTGAAAATGCTATAGAGAACGAGTAACAAACAAAGAAGGAAGGAGAAGCAAAGATTCTTAGATTGACAGAAGATAAATCAGCCTTACTTAGAACAGAAGTATAGAAAGAAACTGCTTAAAGAGTAGATGCCATAGAAGGTATTCATTAAGGATTACAAAATGATTTGCCAAAGATTTAAGAGGCCATTCGAGAAGAAGCTAATGAAAGAGATGAATCTGATTAAAATGTAAGGAGTATTATTTTAATATTTAGGTAATGAAATCAATCACAGATGAATTAGTAAAATTAAGTAATTTGATCAATGTAGAGAAAAGGAATAGAGATGAAAGTGAATAATCAATATTTGAAATGCTTAAGGATATAGTGAATAGAGTCAAAGTAGAATTAGATTAAGAGAAAAGAACTAGAGAATAATCAGAAGAACATTTACTTAGTTTATTGGAAGATACCTGTAATAAATTAAGTATTGCAGCAAATTTATGAATAATTTATATTCATATTAGACATTCATGTTTCATATCAATATATATATATATGGTTCTAATTCATTACAAAAAAACAGAGTTGAATCAATTCTTATATGAATGTAATGGCAATACTCCAAATGATTAAGTCATAAAAGATCTTGTAGAGAGTAATAAACTATTAATATCATCTTAGTAAATAACATGAGAATCATCCTGGATCGTTTAGCATGTGCAATGGAGGATTTAGCTACTAATGGTAATATATTTATACTATTCATTATATAGGACCTTTAAAACCTGAAGACACTAGAGGACTATCTGAATAATCATTAATTGATGCTGCAATTGAAACTATGGCACCTGAAAAAAAACCTTGGGCAGTTACTCCTTAATAATTATTACCTGGTCAAAGATTGAATCCTGATAAAACTTCATATCGTACTGGAGTAATTCAGACAGAAGAATTATCATAAATGGTCATTGAGAATTGTAATAAAGTCAAACAAGCAATTTCAAAAAATTTAGTTGATTTAAAATAATGTCTAACTACAAAGATAGTATAGGAACAATTAGATTTGTTAAGAGGTTGTATGATGATATGTTATCCTGGATATCATGGATTACCACCTTGGGAACCAGCTAGAGAAATCTTGGAGGGTTAATATGATACTTAAGCTACATTTACAGAATAGTATGATTTCTTAGATGAAAAAAATACATCCTTATGGTGGGCAGGCAAAGAATTATTAAGAGGTAAATTGTTGTAAGATTTCATTGGAAAAAATGATAAGACAAAAATTGTAATAATAAAATTTTATATTTTAGATTGTAAGATTATAAAAGACTGGTGGTGGAGCTCCTGTTAGAGAACCTGCTGTTGATGCTGAAACATAAAAGAAAATGATGGCATTCTATTATAAAAAATAATAAGAATAAAAAGTATTATTTTATTTTAATAAATTTATAGGAATTAGAAGCTGAAAATGAAGATTAATATTTAAACTCTTAATGGGCTAATCCAAAATAATTGAAATAATAGTTGATGGGAGCTAGTGATTAAATTTCATGGAAACCTAAATGATCTTTACGTTGTGTAATAAGATAAAAATTAATTAATTAATATAATTATTTTTGTAAATGAAAAGAAAGACTTTATTATTGGAAGCTGACATTATTCAATAAATTAAAAGTGCATTCAATCTAAATCAAATAGAAATCACTGAATTACTCACATAAGCCAAACGATATGATCCTAAAGGCACTGGTTATGTTAGCAAAACAGAGGTTGATGATATTATGAGAGGCATGAAACTTATTTAACAATATAGATCTTAAATTACTTAATAATGAAAAGATGATTGCAAAATTTAAAGAAGAACTTAAATTACAAGATTCAAAAATGTTAGAACTAAAATAAATATGTGAAATCTATTGCAAATTAAAAAATTATTAACAATAATTAGATGATGAAGAGACTATCACATAAGAATACAGTATTGTTATTTAAATCATTTTAATCTAGTTGATGCTTTTGTAGCTTTGGGAGGTAATCCAGATAGAACTGGTGTTGTTTAAAAATAAATGATTTTTGATATTGTATAAAGTGAATTTGAACTTAAAATTGATTTGGAATCATTTCTTGGAGATTTTTAAGGAAATTAATTAGAATTTGAAGATTTTTGTTAATTATTTGAGAATGCAGGTGAAGATGCTAAGTCTTTCATTACTGTATAAAATTTTAATTCATTTTTAGAGCTTTTCACAAGCAAAACGTAATAACAATTCTGATTTTACAGTCAGATTTAAAGACTTTGAAAAATGGGAAAAGACTGCTATGTGATTATTGCATTTTAGACTGTATTTTAATTACAATAATTATTTTTAATGATTAATGTGTTTAATAAGATTAAGTTGATCATCTTAGAATTTTTATCTAAACACAACATAATACTAAAATAAACAGAATCTGTTGCTTTAGATAATTAGATTTCAATTGTTACAAAATTGGATTACTAATTTATGACACCAAAAAAGAAAAATTTGAACTAACAATTTACTTCAATTTCTATATCTAAAAGTGAATATGTGTCAAGTTAGGAAATGTTTTCAAAGATAGAGGAGAGTTCTAAAAAGTCAATTGAAGAAAATTATACTAACAATTTAATGAATATGACAAGTAGTGAATTAAAGCTTCAATTTGGTGCTGCTGTATAATTTATTCTTAATCAAAAATGCAAAAATAATTAGTTAAACTTTGTAAGTATACATCCAATCATATTTTCAATTGTTAATAATTTCTTTTCAAATTGACTAACAACATATATGTGATTCAAAAATATCAATAATTGATCAAATTATTATTCTATCAATAAAATACTATTCACAATTTTTTTAATATTTTAATCTTATAAAGATTCTTTATTAAAATAATAATAAAGTATTAAAACTATTTTAATTAATAATAAAGTATTAAAACTATCCCAAATAGGCATATTAAAAAATTTATATTATAACTACATTATTAATAATCTTACATACTTATCAATTTTTTTTGTCTTTAATTGACCTAAATAAGTTTTATTCTCTTTATAATATAAAGCTATATCATTAAAACAAATATTTATTATTAGATTATAGTTATTATATCAATATCTATATAAAAATATTTGTTTTTTATAAAATAATCCTTATATACCAACTTAACACAAAAACTTTAATCTTAATCAAGGTTATTTTGCAATAAGTATTGTATTTTTATTAATATCTTTATCCAAAAATTACTTAAGACACTTCATTATCATATCTTATATTTATGAATATTATATATTTACTTTTAAGTATAATAAATATTAAATTAATAATTATTTAGATTATGAATGAAATGGAATCAAATAAGAGATCAAATTTTTTTGCTTCTAGTGGGAAAAGGGTAATTCAAGAATAATAAGAACAAGTAAATTATTTAATTCAAGCAGATGTTGATTCGAGATGATTAACAATATAAATATAATGATTATAAATTAGAAAGACAAGAACCAGTTCCAGTATATTTATAAAGAAATGATCGTCCATCAAAAGTAACAGCTGCAGAACGAAAAGAAATTATTCGTAATATTGAAATAGAAGCAAATAGAAATTCAGATGGAGGAATATTTGCAAAAGTTTATAAATAAAAAGATGCAAAAGATTAATAATAATAAACACAAAAATAAGCATATATTGATGAAATATAAAAGTAAATTGATGAAAAAAGAAAGAGAAAAGAGGAGGAAAAATTAAAATAAATTGAAGAAGATAGAAAATATGAAGAAAAATTAAGAATAGAAAGAGAATAAGAAAAAATAAATTAAAATCAAAATAAGGAAGATGATAAAAAAATGATTATTAAATCTCTTAAAAATAAACATCTTAGATAATAATAAGATGATTCTAAATTCATTTTTAACGAATTTGAAGATCATTAAATTAATTTAACTAATAATAATATACTACCTCATTATTTAAAAGAAGTTGATGATAAATATGATTAAGAACTTAAACATAAGATAAATCCTCATACTCCTTTAACTAAATTATAATCTTAAAGAACTTTATAAGACTAAAATTTAATCAATATTACATATAATCCACCAAATACAGCTGGTTAAAATTAAAATAGTACTTCATTTAGAAATAATTCATAACATCAATATAATTAATCATTAAATTAATAAGAAATATCATAAATGTAATAACAATAGATGTTTTAATAATAAGCATCATATCATGATTCATAATAATAATCTAATTATCAATATTAACCTTACTAATATAGATCATATATGCCATAAATAATTGAATAGATTTAATAGGAATAATAGGAATTATAAGAAATTAATAAATTTAAAAATAGAGAATAGGAATAAGGCATAGATAAATTAAAAGAAGAAATGGAAATATAATCTAATAGATGGAATGAAGAATTAAGAAAATTAAGAGGAGAAGTTTAAATGAATTCTGAAAAAAAGAATAGAGCATTTTATGAATTATATAATCTAAAAGATGAATTAAAAAAATAATAATTATTTGAAGAGGCTAATTTGAGATTGTTGAAATAATAGATGGCAAATAAAAAACCTGATAATTTATCTAGTTATGATAAAAAATTAATCTCAGAAAGTGATTACAAAAAAAGTTCACGTTAAAGTAGATAACTATCTAATATAGAAGATAATTTATTTTTAGAAAATTTTGTAGATTAAATATGATATTAACTAATTTATATTATTGATATATAAAAATCAAGATTACATAAATTATAATATTTATTATTCTAATTTGATTTATAATAATAATAAGAAATACTGATTATTTAAAAGTTTTATATTAATGACAATTTATGTATTAGATATTACAATAAAACCATTTGATTCAAATATTTTGAATCATTTTTATTGGTTATTCTTAAAAATAGATTAAATTCAATTAAATTTATTATCTTTTTGTTAATGATTACTTAAAAATTTATAATATTATATATTATGAATTAAAATAAATGTTAATCTGATTCTGGAGGTACTAAAATTAAAGGACCTGATGAAGATAACTTTCTACTTGTTATGAACTAAGTCTTAGATAGACATAAGTCGATTGCAGCAAAGAACAATGAAAGTTAACTTCTTTAAAATGCTCTGAAGGCTTTATAATAAGAATTAAATGAAGCTGAATCTAAGAATCCTGGATCTGCTAAATAAATACTAGATTCCATTTTCAATAATTGATAATACAGAATATTAAATTATGAAATTCATCAATCTATTAAACTTTTATATCCTTTTAATTTTAGTTTACACAATACTATTTATCATCAAATTTTATATTGTAGTCCTTAATTGCTCAATTCTTTAGATAATATAAATGTAAATACTTTTACAGAATAAAAATTCTATAAAATTTGACAGATTATAAATCTGAAATTAAAGGTGCTTAAATATAATATCTATATTTTATAGCTAAATCTCCTTTTGATATCCTTCTTTTCACTTAAAAATTATTTGACTTCTTATACTCACATAATCCTTTCTTTCTTTGATAGTTACCATCTTTATTTTCTTTCATTACATAGTTATTTATTGTGAATTAATTAAGATTAATTTCTTCAATTATTTAGTACTTTATTATTTTTAGACTATACTTTCTATATATACTTCACAAGTAATTTAAACTTGCTAATCAATCAGATGCTTATTTTTGCTTCTTATACTAATCTTCTTTGAACCAAAAGATATATATTTACAATTATTCTTGCCTCGATGACTATCATTTGTATTATGTGAATTTTATCATTTTTATTTTTAAAGCAAATAACTCTACCAATTTTTCATCATTCAATACTTAATACATTATTCTAATAAGCTTAGCTAGACACATATCCAAAAAAAATAGCCAATTGGGGGAATTGAACCCCCGACCCTTTGCTTACGAGGCAAATGCTCTAACCACTGAGCTAAACCGGCATCGTTAAATACTAAATTTATTTATTATATAAATCACAACTCATCATGCATCTTTTTCACATATTATATAAACTTATGCTCAAATTGCATTGCTGCAAAATTCAATTGAGTTTCACTGATTGGTTTATAAGTACTTATTCCATTCTCTAAAAGATTAATAAATCTCTCTTGTTCACCTTCGTAATCTGCTGATACAAAAGCAATTTATAAAGTAGTCCCTAATAAATTATATATATACTCTCTTACCTTTCTTTACTTCAGGTTTTACTGTCAATACTACACTCTTAAATTGCTCTTCATTAATTATTATTTATGGAACAAAATTCTAGAGACTTAATCCTACTGCATTTCCATTCATTCCAAATTACAAAAAGAAATCAGTCTCAGGAAATAATTCCTTTAAATCTAAAACATTGTAATTATCAATTACTTTTAGCTTTAGATCTCTCATGATAAATCACAAATTAATTATATTTCTCTGAATAACACAATACTCCATCGAATTCTTTATAATATCCATCCAATACTGTAGCTACTTAAACTTTCACTTTCTACAATCCTGCTTCCTTTTAATCGCAATTACCAAAAATGAATAATGCGAATAACACTATTAAACTCATTTTTATTAATCAAATTTATTCATTACATTTATTCTTAAATATTTATTATATTTACACGTAATACTATATTTTATTATACTATTAGAAAATCAAACTTTTAATACATAAGAAATACTCTATTCTAAATTTGAATAAATAAAATAGATTAAATAATTTAAATCAATTTCTATATCATTTACTTTCTTTATTAATAGCATTATTTAATATAGTTTAAAGTATAGAAAATATATTATTAATAGAAAATAAAAGTGAATTAATTAGAATTAAATAATAAATTAAGATTATAAAATTTATCGTTTTTATTTAGTAATGTTTAATCAAGCTATCCCCTAATAATTTAAATAAAGGAGCATAGCATATTTAAAGATGACTCAAACTTATTGAAAGATATGTTATCAATAAGTGTATCATATATATATTTTAATTTAATTTATTACTCAAAGCCGGTTTTTTTCTTTTCCAGTAAACGGTATAAACGGGTTTTTTTCAAAAGAAATATAAATGGCTAGAATATCTAAACATAATTACAATGATTTTTAATTTTGGTTATAACGAAAAATCTGCTCAAAAATTCCTGATGAAAGTGAAAAAATGAAAGAACAACGGAACTATTAAAATTCCCACAAAATATTAATTATATCCTATCTTCTTCTGGTTATGTATATCTTAATTTAATTAGATAAGTATTTGTATTAGAATATATCTTAAACAATATTAAACTTAAAATATCTAAATTTGTTTTCAAAGTTATTGATTTTTGTATATTGATCAGTACTATGATATTAGGAAAATATTTAGATTATTCTGAAATTATATTAAAAAGATTTATTTCTTATAATGTCTATTCCCAACTGGTTTGTAAATTATGATAAATTTCTATTATACGAATCTTTTTCATAAAAGTAATATAATTTGGTTTGGATTTCAATTTATTCTTTAAGCACTTTAATAATTGTACAAAATATTTAAAAAAGTCTTTGTTCTTTATTGTTGATAAGTTATTTTATAACCTTAATTTAGGTTTATGAAAAACCATTAATATAGTTGGTTGATTTGCAAAAAAGATAGAAAATTCTAATTTTACTAATTCTCTTTATTGTTTGACAAGTATCTCTTTTTTATAGAGATCTATTCTTTTTTATTGATATTCTTTCATTTAATGATAAAGATAATTATTTAGAGATTCTTTTTAATATTGAGCTTCCTTAAAGAAATTTAAAATATCTTCTTTATTTTTCAAGCAATTTTTAAAATTTTAAGCCATAAAATACTCAAACTAAAATGAATTTTCATTGAAATTTAACATAATATAAGATTATTTATCGATCAACTATCGTAATATTCTCTCCCATTATTTATCTTTTTAAATTAACATAAATTAAGCTCTCATTGCTTAATTGTATTTGTACAAAAAAAATAATTAAGATATTGATACAAACACTAATCCAGCAATTGGATATAAATTTAAGCCTATTGATTATTTCAAAATGAAAATTATTCTGATTATAGTTATTGATGTCACCTAAAGTAATGCTTCTGGAAATTCACTTCCCATTGTTATAAGAAAGCTAGATCCCATCTAGTTTACTCCTTTCAAATGTGAAACTGCTATATCAACTTCTTCATCGTATAAATAAAAAAAAAGTGTCAACACATGATTTACAATGACTGATAGGATTCTTAAATTTAAATTGTGTCTTGTTAAAAAAATCTCTATTAAGATAAAGAATATCAGCATTGAAAGGTTTGGATAAAATCTAATTAGATCAGCATCTAATAGATAGGTAATGCATCTAAATATGAAACTACCCATAAAGCNGTATTAGAATATATCTTAAACAATATTAAACTTAAAATATCTAAATTTGTTTTCAAAGTTATTGATTTTTGTATATTGATCAGTACTATGATATTAGGAAAATATTTAGATTATTCTGAAATTATATTAAAAAGATTTATTTCTTATAATGTCTATTCCCAACTGGTTTGTAAATTATGATAAATTTCTATTATACGAATCTTTTTCATAAAAGTAATATAATTTGGTTTGGATTTCAATTTATTCTTTAAGCACTTTAATAATTGTACAAAATATTTAAAAAAGTCTTTGTTCTTTATTGTTGATAAGTTATTTTATAACCTTAATTTAGGTTTATGAAAAACCATTAATATAGTTGGTTGATTTGCAAAAAAGATAGAAAATTCTAATTTTACTAATTCTCTTTATTGTTTGACAAGTATCTCTTTTTTATAGAGATCTATTCTTTTTTATTGATATTCTTTCATTTAATGATAAAGATAATTATTTAGAGATTCTTTTTAATATTGAGCTTCCTTAAAGAAATTTAAAATATCTTCTTTATTTTTCAAGCAATTTTTAAAATTTTAAGCCATAAAATACTCAAACTAAAATGAATTTTCATTGAAATTTAACATAATATAAGATTATTTATCGATCAACTATCGTAATATTCTCTCCCATTATTTATCTTTTTAAATTAACATAAATTAAGCTCTCATTGCTTAATTGTATTTGTACAAAAAAAATAATTAAGATATTGATACAAACACTAATCCAGCAATTGGATATAAATTTAAGCCTATTGATTATTTCAAAATGAAAATTATTCTGATTATAGTTATTGATGTCACCTAAAGTAATGCTTCTGGAAATTCACTTCCCATTGTTATAAGAAAGCTAGATCCCATCTAGTTTACTCCTTTCAAATGTGAAACTGCTATATCAACTTCTTCATCGTATAAATAAAAAAAAAGTGTCAACACATGATTTACAATGACTGATAGGATTCTTAAATTTAAATTGTGTCTTGTTAAAAAAATCTCTATTAAGATAAAGAATATCAGCATTGAAAGGTTTGGATAAAATCTAATTAGATCAGCATCTAATAGATAGGTAATGCATCTAAATATGAAACTACCCATAAAGCCTTTTGAAAGTAAATTAAAATGCATAATCCTTATTTACTAAAGAGATTAAGATTAATAGAGTTCTTCGAGTTATTTGTCAAAGAAGAACAAAGTAAATTTATTCATTTTTAAATAAATATAGAAATTTTCAATTTTTCATACAATCAAACCATTCTATTAGTTTGTATATTTTAATTATTTTATGATATGCATTTTATTAACAATATTCAAGAAACGATATTTAATAATCAATTTTGATTAAGTAATTATAGTAATTAGTAATAATTTCCTTAAAGAACATGTTTAATAATTATCAAATTTTTCAGATTCCCAATATACTTACTAATATTAAATTATCGAAAATAATATTAAACTTAAACTTGTAAAAATATAAATCTCATATTAGTATTTTCTTATATAAGAAGCCTGTTTTAAGAATTTCTATTAGAATACAAACATATTTACTTTACTTTTAGAACTTTTTATTTCTTTTAAAGAAGTCTTTTTCTTGAATAGTAGTTCTGAGTTCCCTTTAGGCAACTTGCTTTTCTTTTTCTGCAACTTAGTTATATCTTACATCCTATTCTAGATATCAAATTAATATCTAGTTTAGATTAATTTTTTGTAAAATACTCTTCATCATCAATTCTTTGTTGAAATCTAAATTGTATCTTCTTTGGATTTTTATGAGAATACAATTGAATTCTTAATCAAAATTACTTAAGATATGATATTTTGAGATTGAAAATCTTAGAAAAAGATAGGGCTGTAGGTTATTTATTTTAAGCTTAAAGAAATCTTATTAACATTCAATTTAATTGTATAAAAATTATTTGAGTAATGTTAAATCTAAAGACAATGATGTTTATAATAGACTTATTTTTATAGGAGATTACATGATATAAGGATATTTGTTATTTTTTTGTTGGTATGGGTTCTATTATCCATTCAATAGTTTTTAAGAAGTTAGTAGAAACTCATTCAATTTTTAAGTAATCAAAAAATCAAAGATCATCATCTATGAGTTTTATTCAGCTGAATCAAATTATTTATTATTTAATTTTATAATCGCTTCGATAATTTCGATGATTATATTTTATGATTATTGTAGATTATTATTTATTTGAGGGTCTATTGTTTATCCTTAAAGGTCTTGAATAATAAATTATATAGTGAATCTTGGATATTTAATAAATATATTTGATTTTCTATTTTTTAGTTTTAATATAAATGGACATCTGAGTTTTGAAAAAATATTGATTAACTTTATATTCTTCAATAAAATTTGTGATTGAACTAAAATCAATAAGTTTAATTGATAATAGTAAACTACAATAATAAAAAAGTCAATTTGATTTAAATTTAAATTATGAATTAATAAAGGGTGTATTGATGGAAGGTATGTTGAAATGAATTGTTTTTTTGTATATGAATTTGTGATATAATTCTAGTTAATTAATATTAAAATCTGTTAAAAATATAGTTGTTAATAATGAAATCAGACTCTTTGGCAGTAAGTGTATTAGTTTTTGATTAGGAAGAATTACCAAATCAAGAACCCGATAGGTCGTGGAGCTGGTAGTTTTGTATGTAAAATTGTCAACCGTTTAAATAAAGTGGAGATGGCTGCCAAGATCATACAAAAAACATCATCTAATGCTCAAAAAATATAAAATGAGGTTGATATACATTTAGAATTGCATCATAAGAATGTAGTACATTTAACAGACATTTTCGAAGATGCTGATAATAGTTATCTGATTATGGAATTATGTGATTCAGATATATATTAGTTAATTAAAAAAGAACAATTCTCTGAATAATAAATAAGATATTATGGTAAATAATTGGCAGAAGGCTTATAATATTTACATTCTCATAATATAATTCATAGAGATATCAAATTAGGTAATTTATTAATCCAAAATGATATTCTAAAAATTGCTGATTTTGGATTGGCTGTAAAATTAAATAATGATGAAGAAGAGAGAAGTACTTTATGTGGAACTCCAAATTATATCAGTCCTGAAATATTAAATTAATAACCTTATGGTAAGAAGGTTGATTTATGGAGTATGGGATGTTGTTTATATGCTATGGCTACAGGTCATGGTCCATTTGAAGAGAAGAATACTCCATTAGGAGAAGTATTGAGAAGAGTAAAAGTAGGAGATTTTGATTTACCTAATAATTTTTCAGAAGTGTTTAAAGATTTGATTATTAATTTATTGAATTTGGATGCTGATTAGAGATATTCTATTGAAAAGATCATAAAACATCCTTTTTTTATTGAACCTATTCCTCCAAGGATTTAGAGTAGAAATTAATCAAGTTCTTAGATTAAGTAACTTCTTGATTTAAGTCCTTTTGTAAAACATTAACATAGATCAACATGTTCAATGATAGGTTTGGAGAAATAATAGATAGTAGCTTCATTTTTATAGAAATAATAATAATTAGGTGGTAAAAAATTACTATTTGGTATGACAACTAATTGTAAAGGTGTTTTAAAATAAAATTATCATTTAGAGAATGTACCTCGATTTTTCTTGCCTTAAGAATCTCATTCAAATAATACTAGTTGTAATCATCATAATAAGGAAAATATTAATAAAGAGAATTGTAATAAAGAAAATATTAGAGAGAATAGTGTAAAATTGACAAAATAGAATTCATCAACTATTAATATTTATAATGAATCTCCAATAAAATTAGAAGATTTAAAATCATGTAGATTATAAACAAAAAATGGTTTATTATAAATACATGAAGATGGTAGATTTGAAATGGATGTATGTAATAAGGATTTAAACTTTATAATCTAAACAAATGGATAAGAAGTAATAATTATATAAAAAAATTTTAGATTTTAGTTTAAAAAAAAGGATAGAAACCAAAATAATATAGATTAAATGAATTACCATAAAAATTATAGAAATTTTATACTTATTCTAAATAAGTATGCAATGCTATTAGAGAAAGAAATTAAAAACATAAAATTACCAATGAACATGGAAATTTTGCTTTAAAAAATACAAAATTAGGATAATGTTTTGAAGGATACATTGCTTAATCCAAAATTAAAGTATATATATTTATTTATTCTATGATTAGATTCAATATATTTTAAATTCAGATACTTTAAAATTATAATTGTAAAATGGAACTTTGAAATCTATCAATATTAATGAATTTTAATAAATATCTACTTAAGCTAGAATGGATCCTAATGAAGTTTATTCAATAAAAATAGCTCTCAAGTATTTAACTTAATGTTAATAATGATTTATTAGTTAATATTTATTTTTATAATATTCACCAACCATAAGTGGCTTTCATCTTCTCTTTCTTATCTTTAAAATCTTATTTTCTTGATTCATAACCTTCCTATTTCAAAGCAGCTTAATAATTAAGAGAATCAATATGATTTTTCTCTCTTTTCAATTAATTTACATCTGTGGGAACCTTCAAAAAAGCTTCTTATTTTTATTTCATCTTCTCTCTTTCCATTTCCCAATATTTCTCATTTGTACCATGTAAATTCATTATTTAAGAATTATCTTCTCCTATTTCATAAGTTACTTTAACAATTCCTTTTTCATTTATAGTTTTTTAATCTTACATATAGATGTCATCCTAATCAAACTCTTAAATCAAAGCTTGCTCCTCCTTTGTTAATTTTTTAATAGCAGTATTACTTAAAATTTCTGCTTCTTTAAAATTGATACCAGGAGGCATTGGAGGTAGACGCTTTTTCACAACTGTTGTATATTACTACTCTAATTTGTTCTTTGGTTACGACAATAAGAGATGTAGTTTACCATTCTTGATCTCCTATTGTAAAATTGGAATTTGTTCATTATCATCAGATTCAGATTGCTGATCTACATTGACAGCAATCTCCTCATTTGTTTTAATTTTCTTTGACATTTTGTTTAGATGATCTAGAGTGATTACTTTATTTAGAGGTTTCTTTGGTTCTGGATGAGAATCAGAGTTGCTTTCAGAATCATAATCGACTAACTTTTAAATCATAACAATTATTCAACTATATATTCAACTAACATACGAGCATTCGATAGTAAAGTAGTACGTGATGTTATTTATGTAACTAAATCTTCTTTCTCAGCATTTAGAATATTGCTCACTTTCTTCTATTACTCGCACAATGTTTCTAATTATTCTTAAGGAACACTTAAATGCTTGTAATTTCTAATTGTAAAATAGTTATACTATCCTAATAATTCCCATCTAAAACGCAAATGCTTATAATATCGATTCTTAACCATAGCCAACGTTTTTCCAGGAAAATGTCTATGAATCTTTTAGAATTTAGGTCCATTATTCAATACTAACTATAGAATCAATCGATCTTCCTCATCAGTGAACTTTTGTCCTGATTTTTTACTATTTGATCCTTCCATGCCTCTTCTCTTCTTTCTATGATAGTCATATTCATTTTTCTTTTTCTATTTTTTAGATATTCCTAGTTTATTGACTTAATCATTTTAAGATGATCTTTCTTCATTACTATCCATTATACTAACAAATTAACTATTTTTATTAATTATGAATTAATATTTGATACACATAAGGTTTTATTTAAAATAACTTATAATGTATAAAATGATATCCATTCAACAAAATTCTCATCAATCATCTAAAAAAATATCATTCACAAATTGTGTCTAAATAACTTTTATTTTTCTAATTCATATTTCAATCTTCATAAAGTTTTTGACACATTATTATCTTACGACTACAAAAACAAATAAAAAATAATAATCAATAGATTAAAATTATTTAAATAAATCTATTTCTTATTTTATTTTAAATACCATTATAATATAAATGTATGTTGATTTTAAGGAATTCTATATAATAAGTATTAATAATAGATAAAAATATTATATAGAAACAAATAATCTTTATAAGACTATTTATTCATTAAATTTTTATGTTTTAATAATAAATAAATAAACAGTTCCAATTACTTTTAAATCTTTACAGAGTTATTAAAGAAATCAATTGTATTTCTTAAACTTTTGATAATTTCTTATTTGTTATTTCTTAAATTTACATATTCATACTCTACAATAAGCATCTGTCAAAAATAATCAATAATGTTAATATCATATATCCTTGCATAATAATAACAAAGATTATTCTTGAAATATTCATTTCTCAATAATAAAACTTATGAATTGAAATAAAAAAAGTATAATCTTTCTTTAGTTGATCATAAAAATATATAAAATATATAAAAAAGTAAAAATTTATTCAATATATTAATAAATAAAGTGTTAATACTCTTAAGTTTAACAAATAAATTGATTTTATTAATTGACAATCATTATATATATTGTTTTCTAAATTTTTTAATATTTAGATAATATTATTATTGTATTTTAATGAATAAATTAAAAAATAATGTTATTAGAAGCATTCCAAATCTACATCAAGAAATGAAAATAGAGCATGGTAAAATATTAAGTGCAATAAAACCTAATGAATTCTAAGAACCAAAAACTGCAAAATATATAGAATTGGATCTAAAAAATAAAATTAATTTCTCAATTAGGGAGAATATTACAAGTTTAAGTTCAGAGAGATAATAACCAAAAAAAATAAAGAAAATTGATGGAAAAGTGGCAACAATTGTTGAATTAATTAAATAAGATTTACTTCCAATGTTGAATATTCAAAACGATAGAATTGAGAAATTAGAAAGAAGAATTAAAGTAAAGAATGAATCAGAGGGTGATTCTGATTTACGTAAATCTTCATTAATTTCTGATAAAAAATCTAATTCAGTTGTAGAAAGTGAAGTCTAGAATTTATCCGTTAGTGTAGATGAAATAAAAAAAAATTTATCACATTTAGATAATTTTGTTAAATATCAATTCATAAAACGTAAATGTTAAGCTTCAGAAGTACCTGATAATAAAAGTAAAAGTGTTATCTCTTAAATCTAAGCTAAACTTAATACAGAAATTATTTAATAAAAAATTGAAACTCAATAAACAACTAATTAAATACAAGAATACATCACATTATAATTATAAGAAATTAAAGAATGGATTAATAATATATCAATTGAATAATAAAAGGAGATAGAAGTCAAATTAAATTTGATGGAAACTCAATTTTATTAATTTCTTTATCAACCCATAGAGGTTTTAAGATAAATTTAAACTAATTAAAATGATGTTTAAAATAAAATAAAGGAATTTGAGTCTATATTTAATTCTAAAATATTCTAAGACTAAATTTAGAATTCTTAAGTTATAGCAAATTGTTGTAAACTAAATCAGAATAAGAAGACAATTTAAATTAATTGTGGTCATTCATACCATGATTAATGTTTATTATTACAAATAGAAGAGGATCTAAAAGAGCAAAGAAATATATGTTGTAAAGAATGTCATACCTAAATTCAATTCAATAAAATATGTTAAATATCTATCTCAAAAGATATATAAGATTAAATTTATAAAGAATAAATTAAATAGTTGATAAGGTCTTCTAAATGTGATATAATACAATGTTTGAAATGTGGTTTTTTGTTTATTAAAGATTAATTTTGTCAAACTCAGGAAAATAATTGCGTTTAATGTACTTGATGATTTAAAATAGTCATGATGAATCTATTTCAAAATAACTTTATAATATTTATATATTTATATACTCTAATTAAAAAAGCTAAAATGAAACTAAAAATAAATCTTATTCAATTATAATTAAAGAAAATCCTAAATATTTACTAAAAGTAAATTAATTCAATTTCTTTAAACTTATTATGATGAATCTTTATCAAACTAAAAACTCATTTGAATATCAATAACTCCTATATGATAATCATTTTATAATACATATTCTCTTATCTTTTTAATAAATCATATATATTATTATATCACTTATAATCTATATTTTTTTAATTATAATATTTGTAATTGTTATATGGAATTTTGTTTTTTTTCTAAAAAATACTATTTAAAGATAATTTGATTCTATTGTAAATGAATTTAGACTTGTCACGTTATGTAATCCTCATACAAAAAAATTAATCAATTCTAGAATGAATTCTAATTCTATATAATTTAATTTCAAAAATATTAGTTCTTAAAGCAACAATAAAGCAATAACTTTTAAATAATGTACAATAAGATAAATTTTATAGAATAAAGAATGAATTAATGTGGGATTATTTTATAGAAATCCTAAATTTATAATTTAATTGAATATTATTTAGAATATGGGAAATTAAAAAAAATTCCTATAAAAACTTTTTAATATTCTTGAAGTACTTGTTATTATAATTTTAGTCAAAATAACATGAAGATTGTATATTATGGAGTTAAGATGGGAATTCAATTGTAATTATTTGTGCAGAATTATTTGAGGAAAAGGTAATGCCTTCATATTTCAATTCTACAAAAATTTCAACATTTTATAGGTAATTGAGTCAGTATGGATTTAAAGTAAAATAAAATGAGAAAAGATAAAAGTAATTTTATCATTCTAATTTTTAATAAGGAAATTTGTATTTTTATAAAATTTATTCTTATAGTGACAAAGTTTTAAATATAGAAAGAAGAAAGAAGATACAATAACATATAGATCATAATTGTAGTATAAGTGAAGAGAATAAAAAAATTAATAATGAATTAAAGGTTCTACAAAAGTAGTAATTAGCTATTTAAGCTTAACTAAATATCCATACTTAGATATATTTAATGTTTTGCAAATAGATGAAAAATGTCTATGATGTATTTAATAGATATATATTAGTATATTAAATAAGATGAAGATGGTGAGGAATGCATGGTATTTTTTGAGGCAATTATCTCTGTATTTAAAGGATTTAATCATGATATTGCCTCAAATATCTTTGAAGAACTTCAACATATAGGAGGTCCATAAAGTCCTTAATTATCGCCACTTCTCTTTCCTTATCTAAAATTTAATTGAATTATTTTAACAGCTTCTTTTAAATTTTATTAAAATTGTAAAGACTCAAAAATACTCTAAAATATATTTGAATATTTGTTTGAATTTTAGTGTTTAATCTTACAACTAATTATGTAGCTTTATGAAACTATTATATTAACGTTGCCCATGTGGCGCAATTGGTAGCGCGACAGCCTTCTAAGCTGTAGGCTGCAGGTTCAATCCCTGCCATGGGTGATTCTTTTTTTTTTATTTAATATATATATATATATATATGAAATTGAATATTTATATTGAATTAAATTGATCATATTGTACATTATTCTAATTTGTTAAGGATTTGGGATGGATGATCAACTTTGAGTGTCTTCATAATTTTGAGTATGAGATCAGGATCATTAAATTAGTTCTATTTAATTTTTTCAATAATTTTTAGAATGTAAATCATACAAGCTTCACTTTTCATATTTTCATCTAAGTCTAATAATCTTTTAGCTATTTTAATAAATTATTGAATATCTTATAATAAAATGAAGGTTTAATTCATTTTAAACATCAAATTATCACTTGATTCTATTTTAAATAAGGATTTAATAGTTTGAATATCATTATTGGATGTGTTTTAGAGTGATTTAATAGCATCAATAATTTAAGAATCGGTTGATTATTTTAATGATAAAGTTTATTCTAATTAATTTTTGAAGTTCAAAAAACAATCTACATATTTAGAATCGAATTTCCATTTTTGAATGATGGGAAAGACTTATTCTAAATTATATTGTTCTTCATTTTGATCATATATAATTTCACAGATTTATCTACAGAATGATTCTAAATGAGCAACACCTAACATGACTGTCTTAATTTTTTCTGCTGTTATCAATAATTATTCCATTGAATTGACAGAGAATATTTCCATTAATTTATTTATATCTCTATCATCATGTTCAAATGTACCAGTTTTCATAGTTTTATTAATTGTTTAGATGAAATTAAATGATTCTTGTAATTCTTGTTTAGTTTCTTAATATAATTCTTTTAACTAATTTAGTTAATCTGTTAGAAATGTATTGTTATCTATCAATCTTTAATTGTCTTTTTTGATCCTATTTAATTCCTATACTAACAATTGATTTTCATTAATTAATGATTAATAGGTTGAGTTTTCTTTCAATTGATATTCTTAATTCTATTTCTTTAATTGATTATATTCATTAAGGAATTTAGATAATAATTCTGTATTGTCTGTTGACATTCTTTATTCAAATTTAAATTTAATTACATTAATTGATTTTCAAATATTTTTATGCTTGAATTACAATTAGATTGATTGAAATATAGATAAAAAAGTTATAAAATAAGTGAATATTCATTTCTAAAATTTAGTCTTTAATCTTTAATACTTTTTTGGATCTATACTTGTATTGTGATTTCTAAGTTTACGCATTTATTCACTATTAAATTCAAATGAGACTCGTTTACTAGATGGTCTCATCATTGGACTATTGAGACTTTACATACTTTATCTACTTCCTATTTTGATAACTTCAAAAGAACTTGATTTCAAAATGCCTTTTTGAGTAGAGGCAGAACTACCTTTTTAAGAATGTAAACAATCATTATTAGCAAGCATTCTTGATATTCTTTATGGATGTGGAAATGGAAAGCTATTTAAATCATTGTGATCATTAACAATTTATGTTACATAAATTTATCTCTTTGGTTTACGATTAGATATTAAATTTGTTTAAAGTGCTTATGAATTTTAGTGTTATCTGTTTTTAGGTTATTTATCAATAGAATTACGAGAGTTGTGTCTTCTTCTAGAGTTAGCTAAATGAATTTAAGTCTATTAGATTATATCTAAGGATTAGTTTATTTTTTATCCACTTTGAGTTTGCATGTTTTAAGTTGATACTTAATTTGTGGACTTAAAACCATTTGATTATATACAAATATCATCCTTACATCCTAGCACATCTTTAAACTTGCACATCATAGTATTAATTCCATTCATTCTCTTGTTTACTGAAGTACCTTTATCATCTAATTCATGATGAAAATTTGGAGTCAAGTACTTAAATTCGATAGCTTTGATGGCTTCATCTGAGTTGATAGATTCTTCTGAATCAAATTCTTAATTCATTTTATTTAATGTCAGATTATGATTTTTGTATTCATCTCTAACTAATTAGATTACTCTTTAGGGGGTCTTAAAGTTTGAATTTATAATTTAATACTATACTCATAAACATTACCTAAAATGTATTAAACTTAATTGAAAACTAATAAATAAGAAATCATTAATATTTCGTGGAATCTTTATAGATGTTATTTAATCAATAAATTTAATTAAATTATATTTATAATATAATCAAAATTAATAGGTGCATACACTACAAAGTTTTAGATTTTCTTTATTTTCATCATTATAATTTTTTAATTTTATGGTTTCCATACTATTTTTAAATGAAGCCTATTTTAACATTAATTTAAATGGTTAAATTTTTTATGTTTTTTATTAATAAGAGATTAAATGTTTTATACTCCTAATTCCATCAACTAATCTTTTAAAATATAATTTTTAAATAATTTAATATCCTTTATTAACTTATTTATATTCTTTCTATTTAATATATTTCACTAGTTTTAAACATTGAAAACCCAAATTCATTAATCTCTTATTTTATTATCGTTACCTTTTTTACTTATTTTATTCTAAAACTCTTTTCATAGCATAAAATAAACTAGATAAATAGACAATTTAAGGATAATCTAAAAATCTAGTATTTTCTTATTCTACATTATTAATTCTATTGAAAAATCTTTTGATTCTTCTTTTAAATATCTTATTTAATATAGTAGTTAAAGACTATCCTTTTCTTTATTTTAAAATCTCATATTTAACATCACAATAATTCTTAATAATTGGTTTATGTTCATCAAGAGATTAAACTTATTCTTCTCTTGGGGATATTTCAAGTTTTGAAGGTTTTAAATTTAATTTTTCAGGTGCTGGTTCTTCAGATTAGAGTACTTTCTATTTTTTACGTAATGTACGTACACTCTAAGGAACACTTTGGATAATAGTTTATTTTAGATAGGCAACTTAGGAGACCAGATTTTTAAGTTCAATTAATTTTAATGTGGCAATTTATAGGATTGATTGTATATATTCTTGGCGAAAAGGAAAGACTGGAAAATATTGGAAGAATAATTCTTTCTCATAATTAGGGATTATCCTTTATTTTCTATATGTATTGGATATGACTTCTTAACATTTGATTTTATCTTTTAGAAATATTGGTACTGTCTAATTTATTTTTTAAGGTTGATCTTGAATAATAAGATCATCATCTTTAGTGTATAAATCAGAGGAGATATGCAATTAAGGTTTTTGTATGTTGAGAAATACTTTATAATAATTAGTTTTATCTCCATCATTTAATCTTATCAAGTAATCAATAAATGCAGAATAATGATTGGAAGATTACAATTTAATGACATCTTGAAATGTTTCATAATGTAATTTCTTCATTTATTTAGTTTATTCTTAATCAAGTTCTTAATTATATTAGATTGATTGAAGTAATTTGGAAAAATTCTAAAGATTAGATGAATTAAGGAATGATAACATAGTATCAATAAATTACCAATCTATTTATAACAAGAGATCATTGGATACAACGTTTAATTGTGATCTTTAATCAATCTCTTTGGTTGCAGTTCTTAAAGATAATACTTTTTATATATTTAACATTTAGTTGTTAAGTTTATATATCCATGGAATTAGCCATCTTGAAACAATTTCAGCTTAAATTCTTTGAGATTTAACTATTCTCATATCTACTACCATTCCATCAAGTCTTTTAAGTTATTAAAATAGATGATAACATACATCATGATAATCATAAACAGTAAATGGATTAGTATGGATAGATAAGTATTAGATATTCTTATTAACTTTATTTAATTCATTGATATCAACTATTTGATTATTTGATAGTGATAAACTTTTTAACTATTTGAATTATTCAATTCCATCCAAATTAGATATATTATTATGACTAATATGTAGATGTTATAAATTTAGAAATGGTGAGTTTTAAACTAATTTTCCAATTCTGATTATTTATTTTGATGAAAGATTTATACTTTTATTGAACTGATTTGGTAGCAGTTAACATAATTCCATATTAATTAAATATTTATAAGAATTATTTATATATGATTAAGCAAACAATGAATTTTTCATTAAAATAAAGAAGAACCTAATCATTGGAACCTGTATTTGATGAAGAAGTATTTGGAGAATTGAAAAATGAGAAAGATTTTGAAATGAGATTGCAATAATTGAATGAGATTTAACAAATCCATTAAATAACTCAGAGTTCTGGGATATCAATGTCATCTGGTCGAAGTAAACCTTCTAAACATTAGATGATGGAGAGTTATGCTTATTTAATATAAGAGATGGTTCATAATAAAGAATTACAATAATTCTGTCATTAATTTGGATTCTCAATTTAAGAATTAGAATAATATAATTAAATTGAAGAGAGATAAAATTTTGTAATAAATGCTATGTGTAAACACATAAAAGAATAGATGCAGAGTATAATTATAATTAAATAGGTTTTATGACTAAGGTTGAATTAAGAATGCATTAATATAGAGTAGATGAATGGGATGAATTACAAAAGATGAATAAATAGAACATTAATATATTTGAATGGTTGAATGTTAAATCTAAATATCAACATTTAAGAAAGAAATTACAATATGCTTTAATTGATAGTATAACTGCTACTTAAGTGAAATAATAATAAGAGAAAAGAAATAGAACATATAGTTAATCTAATTTATCATAAATAAGTAAAGCAAGTACTGCATGTGCAACTACAAGTAGAAAAAGATTAGCATCTATTCAAGAAGAAGTAACAGTGAATCCAAAGATCTAATTAGTATCTGAATACAAAGATTTTAAGGCATAATGGAATGAAGATTTAGAAAAATAATATAGATTAAAAGGGAAATCTAATAAAGTTTTGGGATTGTATCCTGTTATTTAGAAGGCTATTTTAGATAATGTAGGATAGAGTGTTTGGAATTAATAGAGAGATAGATTACTCACAAAATATACTGAAGGTGGTTGTTTAACAGAAGAGGAAGTTAAATTTATAGCAAATACATCTTAATTATTAAATAGTTGTTCAGATAAAGAATTTCTATAGAAAACTATATCACATTTAGATAAAAATATTATAGATGAAATTGAATATAATATAGCTGAATGTATATTGGCAACTTATACAAATATATCTAATGATGTAAAATCTATTAGATAAGTTTGGCTTAAAAAGATTGGTGCAAATCTTGAATAATAAGTTAAAGATACTCATTATAGTGTATTAAAGAAAATGTAATTGTAAAAGAGTTAAAAAGAACTTGAAAAAGTTAAAGTCAAAATGGTTACAATTTTTAAAGATTTATAAAAAAGACATTTAATTAAATTATAATAAGAATTAGATAAAGATCAATATATTTAATAATAAAAGGGTGTCAATAAAGTTATTTTGAAATTCAAAGATAAATTAATGAAAAAAGTTAAAAAATATAGAAATCAAAAGAATATTAGTATTGCCAATGATTTCATTACTAGAAATATTCCAAAATAAGGATCTCTATTGTTTAAAATAAATAAAGAAATGAAATCTACAGAATATGTTAAACGTTTATTTCATCCACCATCTAAATTAATTATTAAGAATCCTGGATCTCAAACTGATAGAGCTATTAAAGAAGAAAAAAAATATAAAGTTAGATCTTAAAGTACTTTAAGATAAACAGATTTTAAAAGATATCTTAGTGGAGGTCCATAAACAGAAAGACAATTTGTTTCTAAAGCTTTAGTTGATTAAAATTAATAAAGAATTAGTGGACATAAAAATCCTCATGAATGGATTACAAGTGAAATAGAAATTATGGCTATTAATAAAATTAAAGCTGCTATTAGAGCTTATCTTTAAAGAAAAAAATATTAGAAATAAAAATAATTAAAATAAGAATAGGAAGAATTAAAAAAGAATTTATTAATATCTCTTGGTAAGAAGAATCCTGAAAGTATTAAAAAGATTGAATTAGAAGTCATTAATGTTATTAAAAGTTTAACTTTAAATAAATAAAAGAGTTAATCAACTATGTATTCTTCAAAATAAAGAATATAATCTGATATGAAATTAAAAACTAGAAAATTATTCTAGGCTGCAAAAAAAAAATGTTTAAACATAGCTATTTAATCAGGTTTTATGTATACAGTTGAAGATGTAAATCAATAAGATGAATTTGGTAGAACTCCTCTTTCTTATGCAGCTGAAAATGGAGATGAAGCTATTTGCAATTATTTATTAAAAATTGGAGCTAACATCAATATTCCCAGTTTTGATGGTATGACTCCTATGCATTTTGTTTTTAAGAGTAATTCACTAAATCTAATAATGAGATTCATCCATTTAGGTGGAAATTTAAATAAATTAAATAATGATGGATTAACACCAGTAGCCTTTTGCAATCAAGAAACTCTAAAGAAATTAAATCTAACTCGGATGATCTCCTCTTCTCTTAAATAAGGATCATTTGATAATCACTCGATCTTGAATAAAAAGTACCCTCAAAACTCTGATATAATAGAAGCACTAGAATTTTCAGGAAATTTCAGTAAATTATAATGAAAATTAATTTTTATAGACTAATCATATTATTTTAAGTAAATTTATTAATTTTCAAAAGGATCTTTTAAATATTAATAAATTGCCGTTATGGATTCTTTTCTTTTTATATATTATAATTTGTATCTGTTTATCAAATATAATATCTAATAAGTATATTATGAATACTTTAATAGTAAATTCTTTATATCCATAGTGCATATAAAAATAATAATACTTTACATTATTTCTATTTTATCTTAAATATTAATTATGCTAAATAAATATGATAGTATATTAATAAGTTAGATAAAGTTGTTTTGATAATCAAATTATAAATTTAATTCTGAAGAATTTAAAATATATTTTATGAGATAATATCCTTTCAACTAGAAAAGATGTTATACTTAGATTTAATAATTATTTTAATAGTTTTATCATAATCATCAAATTTATAAAATTTTTATCTCACTAAAAATATGTTATTAAAGAATTATATGTATTGTTTTTCCATTTAATTATAAATCCTTTACCAAGATTATCAGCTATTTAGACACCGAATTTATTCTCCCATTTAAACTATTTTTCATCTTTTAAAGTACCTTTTTTGCCTTTAACTTATAAAAAATAACCAGATATTTCTGGAGAACTACATTAATATACTACAAAATCTCCTTATTAATTAATTTAAAAATTAAATTTCCCAATTGTTATCATTTATTCTACACTTTAAATAGCAGTATTTTCTAATTATTAAATTGTTTCATTCCCTTTGAAATGCAATTAGTTATTAATTTATAATTATTATTAAGGTTATATTTAATTAAAATTTTAGAGATTTCCATTTGAATTAGGAATAAAAGGATTAGTTATAATATTTTTGGAATATCCTAAATTAAGTGAATTTGGTTATATTCTTGAGTTTTATTAATTTAATTGATTATCAAAATTGGAAATAGGTTAAAACTTATTAATTTATTATTTTTGCATAAATTATAAAGGATTTGCTTAAATGGAAAAATTTTGGATTTTGAATTGTTATGGTTATGGATTAACATTAGAAAGAGCAATCTAATTAGTTTTTGGTTGAGCTTAGTTTTATGATTATGGATTAACATTAGATGAAGCAATCTAATTTGTTTTTGGTTGAGCTTAGTATTATTAAAATTAAAATTGAGGTATAAGTTTGGATTAATTTGAGATTTATGATGCAAAATTAATTGTATCAAATTGTATTAGTAATTGAGGATCTATTTCTTTGGGATCTATTAGTTTACACATTTGCATTTCCATCAAAGTTGCTAAAATTTTAGTTTAGTTAAGATCTGTAACTTAGATTGATTTTGGTATTGATTGTATAATATTTTTTTATTTAGCTTGATGTAATACCTAGAAAATTCAATTATTTTACTTCTTCAAATGTAAAGTCTGAACTTAACATTACTCCTAAACTTAATTCAACTCCATTTTATTTAAACCAGCATATTACTTTAGGATAATAAGATGAAGCTGATTCTGATTGAATTCTTTTTGCAAAAATAATATTATTAAGTTTTGCTTATTCAATGCTTAATTATGAGTCAATCTCGTATTTACATTCTTTATCCTAAAAAAGTTGGACTTTGTATTGAAGGAATTCAGCACATTTATCCAGTAAATTGTTGACGTATTGGAAAGTCAATAATACTTGGAATTAACGAATTTATTCAGGAGGCAAAGTTTACACCGTAATACTTTTATACATAATTAATAGAATTAGTAATTATATAATTTTATTTTATTATGTTCATGTTCTTTGGAAATAATAAAATGGATTAATATCAATAATCATATTAAGATTTATATCAACATTATGAAATCATTCAATAAAATTATATTAACTTACATGATTAAGTATTATAATTATAATTATTATTAATTAAGTAAAATCATTATATATTAATAAATATTATTGTAAATAGAATATTAGCAATTGATACAATTTTTAAATAAATCTTTATATCAATTTAAATTAGATTTGTAATTGATATATTTATAAAAATTGATAAATATAAATTATCTTATACGTAATAATTAATTAATGAATTTGATTACATTAAGATTTAAAGATTAAATCCTTGAAAAATAATATTAAGAACTCAAAACAAAAACTATTCGTAAACCTATTTATTTTGGGATTTATTCATTTTGTTTTTGTCTTAATGCTTTTAAAATTGTAAGGGATTTAATATTGTAAGAGTCATAGCAACAATTATACATAAATTATATATTTTTAGCATTCATGATGTTATCCATAATGTTGATAGTCTAAAATTAGAATTTTGTAAAACAAGCTCTAGTGATATCAAATTTAGTATCTGGACTCCTTCAAATGAATTTTAATGATTAATAGACATAGAAATAAGAATTTTATTCTTTTGGAAGTAGTTTTGCTTAATTACAAGCAGCTTCTTATTTTGTATCAGACTTTTTAGATGGAATACTATAAGTTAGTGGTCATTTAATTATGAAAATTATGATTACATCACTTTCAACTCATAAAATAGATGCTTTATGTTCAAGTTTTGCTATTACAGGTTCTATATTTATTCTCGTTACAATTTATATCTGTGATTCCAGTTCAAGAAAATAATTCTTATCCACAATAAGTGAAGACATATGGGATCAATAATTGCCACATATTATAAAAAAACCATTTATCAAGCTCAGTTATTCTAATACCATTATAAATATATTACAAAGTCATCTCATTGAGATATTCCCTAATTTTAATAGTGAATAATGTTATGGATGTAATGGAAGATAATTTTTAAGAGATTGTTAGATTGATAAAGTTTCATTATCACATTGTATTCTTAAACAAAGTGATATTTTAAATAAGACAATCAAAGCAAATTATAAATGTCATAGATTCGATTTAAGAGTTTGTAAATATGGTGTAGAGAACATGAATTTATTAGTTATTTTGGAAAAAATTATTACAACTACTCAAACAAAAGTATTCCCAAATGAAGTTAGATAGGATATAAGTAAATAAATACGAATCAATCATCAAGAATACTTACGTTTCTTTAATTGGGGTTTACTATCCCTTGTCCTTCTTAACAATCATGAAATAAAAGAAATTAAATTGTTTCTTATGATTAAAAGACTTAATAAGAGTTATCGCAATTATTTGTTACCAATTTAACTTTTTACAAAATATCAAGAAGTCTAACTTAATACATATGCCAATTTATTGAGGATATATCTTATTCAAATATACCACATATTAATTGAGCTATATTCAATGTCTTATAGAATTAGAATTTAAATTAGAGAATGTGATGAATATATAGAATTACATATTTTGATAAATTCAAGTATGTTTCATACTCTTTATCAAAACAATATTTTTATATAAAATATAGAAAGATTCATCCTCTATGAACCCTTATCTAACGATTTAAGAATACGTCTCAGTAAACAGTTATCCTTTAAATGATTATTATTAGTTGTGTAATGAAATATATTTTAAAAACGAATTTAATTTTATTGTTCAATAAATATCTAAACTGATTTAATTATTATATTTATAAATTTCAATTAACACATATAATGCCTGTATTATCAACTATGATATTTATGTATTTAATATTACTAATGATATAATCTCTATTAAACCTAAAATAAGTATGATACATTAAAGAAGCATTTTTCACAATAAATATTAAAAATTTAAATTTTAAGGTTAAAATCACATTTATTAAATTTAAAATCTATTTTTCATTCATTATTTTCTAATGAATTCTAAATAATAATATATTTATCTAGTCTAAATTAATATATGAATATTTTGATTATTTAATTTCTTATTATTTTAACCCAATTGTTAAATTACTATTTCAATTAACAATATAAAAAATTTTAAGATTATTATTAAAGTAAAATAATAATATCTTTACACTAAATGTGTTAATAATTATTATTTCCAAATTGTTAGCGAATTTATTACATTCTTAATTTATAGTTATAAAATAAGACAATTATAATATTATTATAGTAATTCCTTTTTTCTTTGGAATATTTATATTTATATCAGATTATCTAACAAAAAGTTAAATATATTGAACAATTTAGACATACATATTAAATGAATTTCTAATTAGATTAAAATATGATTTAACACATATTGAATTTTTTAATATTTTTGAATATATAGTAAAGAATTAAAAGAGGAAATCTGGACAATAATGATAGAACTAGAAAAAGTACATAATTATTATTTTTTGATATATGGGGATACTTATTATGATAATTGAAAATTTAATATCATTACCTATTATCATTTCTAATTAATTCATTAACCAGATCCTTTATTATACTTCTTCATTTAATCAGAATTAAAAGTTAGTTCTCATTCTTTATTGATTGAATTTCATTTAAGATCTTTTATATATATATATTATATTGAAATTTTATCAAATGTAATTATGGGTGAATTTAATGCTTGGTAAATAAGTGTTAATAATAAATAGGGATTATAGTAATGAATAATTTAGTGATAAATCATGAAAGTAAATTATGTTATCAACAATTACAGATTAGGATAGAACATTTAAATGAATGCTCATGCAAAATTATATATATATGTTGTAATGTACTTAAATTATAATCTCATTTCTTGGCTGGAGCTTTCTTTTAGGTTTATGGTTTATCAGCGGCAGCAGCAGCAGCGGCAGCTTTTTATGCAGCAACAACTTGAGCATTTACAGTGTAGATGTATTATTTAGAATTTTAATCTCCAGCTGGTACCAACAAACCTGATTTTGCAAAATGTCTAATGCATCTTCTTGCTAATGAACTTTAATAAGGGATAAGAGAGCAATAAATACCCATTTACTTTGAATTTATCTGATACTGTTGAGACTGTGATCAATGCACCCATTTTTGGTAATTAGGTCTCAATTTATTTGTAGGCTGTATTATCTAAATACACGGCATTGTTTAATTTATCTTTTGCTCTTCCTTTAGTCCATTTCTAAGCAATTAATCATTGATTAATATTACCTTCTTTGTTTATTTACTTCTTTAAGAGGCTGCTTTAGCAATCTAATCCTTGGTTTTCTTTTAACCTTAGGTTGGTTGTTTTCCCTAAACTATAATTTATGATGTATTACCATGATTTTAAATCTTTAATAAAATTTTTGAAATTATTTTAATATAATTCAATGTAAAATGTCACATATGCAAGTAGAAACAAAAACAAAATATCAAATCCTATTTTCTATATTGTAAATTAGAACTTATAAGCATTATATTAATAGTTCTATTGATTAAATGAAATATAAATGACAATATTTACAAATCATTATCAACCAAAAATTAATGAGATATTAAAATAAGATTGAATAATAGAATACTTCATGAAATATTAAGATTTTATTTATGAAATTTGTATTTTTAATATATTATGACATAGTAATTAATATTCTAAAAATTTTAGGGAAATATAGGAATATAATTATTAAATAAAAATAATAATCATAAATATTGAATTTATTGTTTAATTTGATTATGAATGTTAATATTGATAAATTTTTTATGAATATTTATATGTATATATATATAGTTATATATAAATTTTAATATATTCTTATATATAGTTTATATAAATTTTAATATATCCTTAATATATAATCATAAATTTTGAATTATAGAGCTAAGTTGTAGGAATTTTGAATGAATCATTAACTAAGTTAAAATTAGATATTTTCAAAAGAACGGCGTTACCAATTAATCATTTTAGGTTTATTTATCTTTTGTATTTCATTACTGTAAGAAAGATACAAATATCAATATGTTGACTGTAACAAATAGAAAATAGCAAATAAATACTAGATGTGATATTACTCTCTATTTACTCTTTTCTTTTCAATATGGTTGTTTTATGAAAGAATATAAATATATTTTTATTATGGAACCATCATAAATGTTAAAAAATTATTGTATTTTAAGGATATGCTTAATCATCTTAGAATATGAAAATAATGGTTATATTCAAGTATTTATGGTTGGGAATATTATGACATATTTTAATGGATATAAAAACAATAATTAAATGGAATGATATCCAATAAAATAATATATTTATATAATATCATTAACTAATTATGATTTTAAATAGGAATCTTATTTTAATAATTTATAAATATAAGAAAAAGAAAAGTTGTATGAATAATGAGTGAACTATGAAAATATTTAATAATTTCTAATGTATTTGTTAGTTAAGTTATAATATAATTAAATTATGGGAAACAAAGAACTCAAAGTACTGAATTATAATCCCCAAGATCCCGATTTAATTTAATTTAGACAATTATATATGCGTTATCCAAAGTAAAGCAATGTTAAGAGATCATAACTTGTCTAAAATACTTAGGAGCTTCTAGAATATGAAATAGTAATTCATAATGAGGCATTTTCTGAAGTATTTGAGCGTAATCATTACATCAATCTCAAAAAGACTTAGATGAGAGTGGATATAGATTTAACTAGATTCTGCAGTGGTTATAATGGTTAATAGATGAGATTACTTGGTTATAATACTATATTAAATGAAAAGAAATCAGTAGGCAAATTTATGCGTCTAAAAGACTTTGTTGAATTAGTGACAGAGAATTAAAAGATTAGAATATTAGATTTAAGTGATCATTCTTTTTAATTTACTCGTAAACTTAATCCAGAAGATAAATTATAAATAGAATACAGATATATACTTAAACATGAAATACTATAAAATAATGTCAGAATATTATGTTTATAACTTAATCCAGAATGTCCATATAAAATATCAATAACTACACCAGAACTTTAATCTGTAATATCACCTACTCATAAATTACAAATTAATAATAATCATATTTAATGTAATTTTTATAAGGGAACAGATTCTTCTTTATTTATATTATTATTTACAATGAAGACAGAATTGATGTGTACCAAAATATAATTTGGTGCTCCTGGATATTCAATAAATTAAAAATATTGTATGTATTTAAATTTACCATTACCTACTATAATGTATGAAGAAATGATTTATTTTAATTGTGAAGATCCACAAAAAAATTAAGAATAAGAAACTATGGAATCTATGCCATCATATTCAAGTATTACACCAGAATCAATAAATTAACATTATTGGCCTTACTTTTTCAATATAACTCCAATTACTAATTAAAGAAATATTACATTTTTTTTGGATTAAAGTAATTCAATGGAAGGAACTAAAATAATGTTAGCTAAATAAGGATTATAATTATTTATTAGATCTTTGCCATCTGAATGTTATTTTAATATTTATAGTTTTGGAAGTAAATGGAGAAAGACTTTTTAAACATATTAAAAAATATGTGAACCTATTTTAAAATAGTGTGAAAAAGAAATTAAAATGATGGAAGGTAATATGGGTAGTACATTTTTATTGGGTGCTATGAATGATGCATTATTAAATTCTGTAAAATCATCTGATGCTACATGGTTTATATTAACAGATGGTAGAATAGCAGAAATAGAAGAAATATTTACTTTATTAAAATCAAATCCTCATATTCGAGTATTCTCTTTAGGATTTGGATTAGAATTCGATTAAGAAATTGTTGAATAATTAGCTACTTAAACTAATGGAAGGTATAATATTATTATCTATATATTATAGTTCTATATTCTGTCAAAATATTTAATCATTGAATTCTTAAATGATTTAATTATTATAATTAGCTTTATTACCAAAATTTAAAATGAATGTTAAATTTGATACTCATTTACATATTACTACAATGTATCCTAGTCCAAATAGACCATAAAGAGAATTACTATGTTATTTAGATAATCAACAATTACAAGATTAATCAGAAATAGAATTAGATATTACTTTCGGAAATGAAAATGAACCTCAAGTTACTTAATAATATAGATGTAATCTAAGAGATATTCAAACTAATTATTTATTACATCTCTATGGTTATATCTAAATATTAGAAAAGATCTTAGATGAAATTTGGTATTCAGATAGTATATCCTCTATTTTATCCAATCAACTTAAAAGTTCATTTGATATTAACAATCCATTATTATTGTTATTCTTTAATCCTCTTAATATTCTTATGATTGACAATTGTGCTGTGATTTGTAACATCAATATAGAAAATCTATAAAAATTGATTAATGAACAAAAGAAATCTAGAGATTATTTGGGTCTATTATTATAATATATAAGTGATTAAACTTATGAATAAGCTATTAAATGTATAAATGCAAATGAAAAAATCTCAGAAGAATCCATATCCATTGAAATGGGTTCTAGTTATACTTAAGCTAATTAAGATTATTTAATTAAGGTTATTTAAACATAATAAATTGATGGATCTTTTATGGATTAATAAGCACTTGCCCTTGTATGTCCAAGTTAATCTATGAATGCTATATTAGCTAAAATGCCAGAATCTAATTAAAGTTAATCTCTTGTTAATGGTAGATAAACATAATAATTACCTGATTTCATATTAACATAAATATGGGTAACTGCCTTAGTAATTGCATATTTGAAAAAATATTAAAGACAATAAAGAGGTTAATGGATAATAATTTATATCAAAGCTATTAATTTCATTAAACAATATTTAAAGAATTGGTAATCATTATTATACAAAGCCAGAATTGAATTAATAAATGCAGGTCTTAAATGAAGTACAAATATATTTGATAATAAATAAATTCATCATCTTTGCCTATTGAAAACTTAAAATTATGTTATTATTTATATTAAATACCTTATGATAAATTCTTTTTATCCTCCTACTATTCTATATATAAATTTTAAATATTTATTCAATATAAATTATAAAGAAATCCTTTAAATTAATTAAAATATTTAAATGATTAAAAAATACTTATCCATAGTGGATAAATATCTAAAATTATTTTGTATTTAACAACATTTAATTTCTAAACTCAAAAAGATTTATTATATATATAATATTATTATAAAATTAGTTTATTTAAATTTTATAGATTCGAAATTATTAACTTACAAAAGTAAAATTTGACTTAATTAATAAATTTTATTATAAGAAAGGTAAAATTATCAAGTATTAAAAATTTAAAGATTAAATATTTTATCAGAATATATACATTTATAAAAATAATACATATTATATATCTTAATGAATTAGTAATATATTTCAATATTCATTTTTATTCGAATTAACCATACATGTTCTTATTAGATTTTTTATATACCTTTAATTTAATTCATATTCTTAATTGTCTTTAAATTGAATTTAATATTCTAAAAGATATGGAATTTAATCTGATTTTAAAGGATATTTAATTTAATCTAAATGTTTATAAATCATATTTGATTTTTTTCTAGTTGTTGAAAAATTTGATATAAATTTATGAACGCATTAACAAAATAAGAAAATATCTTTGGATATTAGACAACTAGGTTTCTTAAAAATCCCAGCATAATTCTTTGAAATTTTACACTTTAAGAGTCTTTAAGTAATAGATTAAGCTGAAGAATACTTGTTTACCTAAAAAATATTTGCTATTTATTGTAATGGTTTCATTATTATCCTTAAGAAAATCGAAGATATCAATGTAATTACAATAGCTATGGCAATTAAAAGAGCAGTTCCTTTTATCAATTCATTTTATATTTAAGCTTTCATCTAAATTGAATGATTTGAAATATACTAATCATATGAAAATTTATTTTAATATCTAAATATTTATGATAAATTTACAAAATGATTTATAAATTATATTATTCTAAGGAAGTATGCATCATATAATAATTCTAATTATCTATTTTATTTTATCTACAAATGAATCCAATATCAAAATGATTACAATTACTCACATTTGTATAAGTTAATGCTTACCAATCCTCTAAATTAAAACCAGTTTTAGTTTCATTATAAAAATAGTCATTACCTAATTCAAATTCAGAATTATTGAATAGATTGCTGACCAATAACATTCCGTCATTTGTAGTTAAAATTAAGTTAGTTTCCATCTACTCATTATTAATAAAATCTTATAGAATTTTCGATTAGATATGAACTCTCAAAGCTCCAATCATACTCTTACTGAAATTAATTAGTGGTAAAGCTATAGAGAATCTAATGTCATTAAAAGGGATTGCTTATGTATATTAATTAATTTCATACTTAAATAATGCTCAGTCAATCGAATAGAGTATTATTAAAAATTGCTTCCATTATATGCCTTTTAAGCTTCAATGTACCAAGGCCTGGTTTTAGGTTCATATATAGTGTAGTTAGTGAAGTCTAAACAAGGATAATTAAAGAGGTATTATGTTTGAGAATCAAAAAACCCCATAAATTATTAAACACCAAATTAATGTGTAGGTAAGAATGTATTAAATTAAATTAAATGCTAAAGAGTATTTATTAGATCATCTTAGTTTGAATTGATACTTGAGTTATTTAGATTACAATAACATGCTGTCTGAATCTAAAAATAATTGTATAAATTACTTCAATTAATGTCTCATGATAGCAATTTTAATTTCTTATCTCTTATGAATTTACTTTAATATTAGTTTAAAGTTGCTAAAAATTATACAACCGATGCAATGATATTAGTGGCTAAGATACTACATAATATAAATGATTATTACATTAGACAAAGAAAGTAACCCAAAATACTTCTAAGCTTTGTTTAGTTATAGATGCTTATCTTTAAGAGTTGAGATCAAATATTATTTCAGAAGATTTCTCTAATTCTTAAGATATCTCTTCCGTGATTAAAGTGCATAAGATAATTGTACTAACTAGTATAATAAGCATAGAACAACAAATATAAATATATAAAATTGTTCTTGCTTTTAAATTAGATGTGCATCTGATTATTGAAGATTGTAGTATAAGTTACTTTATATTCATATAATCTCTTATCTATTTATTCTTTTTGACTCCTTTATACATAATTTAAATAAATATTTATTGTTGATTGTAATAAATCAAAATAATAATAATAAGAGATAATTTAGAATTCTTAACTGAAAATGCACAAATATTTCAACCGTTCAAGGCGTTAATTTCATTGTCAAGATGAGGATCATAACTAAAATCATCTATTGGTAAACAATTAAGAGGACTGTTTTGAGGTCTATCCTAATTTTTAATTGGACTCAAAGATTCTTCTTATTCTACTTTATTTTTTTAGGCTACAGTCTCAAGAGGAGATTATAATTGACCTTAAGAGAGAGCTTGAAAATCAATATTCTAAAAAAAATTGTGACGTTTGAGATCATCAAAGGACTTAGCTCCTAATCTCTCTTTAGGATTAAATCTCAAAAGACTAGAAATTAGATTGCGAGCGTTGCTTGAGATTTTAGGAGAATAAATGGGTTTGTTTTACATAATGAGCTTTAAAAATAATAGAAATATATATACATTTTGTATGATACAAACATTACGATCTTCACAAGTAAATGGTGCATATCCTGAGAGCATCTCATAAATAAGGATTCCTAATGTCCAAAAATCAACTTCATAAGTATGACCAGATCTAGCAATAATTTCAGGTGCCAAATATTCAGGAGTACCTGCAATCTAAATTTAATATAAATATTTATACTGTATATGAATGTTCATCTTTAATGTATGTAGCTAATCCAAAATCGGTTAGCTTTATGTGTCCAGTTTCTGTAAGTAATATATTTTCTGGTTTTAAATCTCTATATATAATTTTTAGTTATGTATGTAAATATTCTAATGCCAAGATGATCTCAGCAACAAGAAATTTCACTACTTTTTCTTATAATGCACCATTCTTTTTTAAAACTCTATGTAAATCACCTCCTGATACATAACTATTTTTATTATTAAATTTAATTTACTCCATTACAAAATAACATCTTGAGGATGTTTAAAAAGCATACCTTAATTTAACAATAAATGGACATTCACTACTTTTCAATACAAATCTTTCTAAAAAATTAACTGTTTCTAAATTATGATCTGATAAAGTTTATTTTTTTAATTCCTTCATAGCATATATTTATCCATTATCCTTTTTCATTATCTTATAAACTGAACCAAATGCTCCCTATATTTATTAATAATTTAAACTTTTCCAATTAATCCTAAATTTAGAAAATCATCTCGATTTACTTTCCTCCTTTTAGGTGAGGCACTTTAAATAGTAGGAGATTCATCAAACACAGGACCTACTTCAAATTTATCTAATGAGCTTATCCTAGTTGGTGAACTACCTGCCTCACACATATTCCCCATGATTTTATATTAATTATAATTTTGCCGTATTTTATAATAAAAACAAGTATATAAATAATTTAATAATAAATCATTATTCATTAGATAATAATTTGTAGCTTTGATTCAAATGATGTAATTTATTTATTAATGAATCAATTTTTTAATTATTTTCTTTCATTTTTTATGATGATAATTTATTCTCTTATTATTTTATATTACTAAAACTAGTTCTATTTAAATCTCTTTAGATTAATCCACTTTATTCATTAGTTTGATTACGATATTATTACATGATATCTTTCATCTATTTAATTTAACTATCCTCCTATTCACTTAGATTACTAAAATCCATTTCTTTAGTTTATGTATGATTAGTCTTTGGTTAAAAGGAGGACTCAAAAGATCTAAAACTTTTATCTCCCAATTATTATTCAACAAAACTATTATATAAAGTCACTTCTCCTAATTCTTTAACTTTTTCTGAAAACTCTTTCAATTACTATTTTACTTATTTACTATCTTGTAAATTCCATTTATCATCTAAACAAACTATTAATTTATTCAATAATAATAATTAATTATTCATTTGATCATACATTTTTTTAAGTTCTTTACTATTCATTTATATTGATCCATTTAAATTACTTTTACTTGATTTCTTAGAATTAAAACAAGATGTTTTCTCTAATTTATGAAAAATATCTTGCATAACTTCTCTATCATTATTAGTTAATTTATCATCTTCAACTTTCATTACAGCTTTAGAAGTAGTCTTAAATAATCTTTATTATTCTAATATAATAAAAAACTGTATACAATTATTAAGATTGCTAATTATTTAATTTACATTATGATCTCCTCGAAAGCTAACATTATTACTTTAAGTTTATATCACATATGTTTAAGATTACTAAGGTTGATTGTTAATAAAATATTATGGTTATTATACTAAATTGCATACTGGTACTGAGAAACTTTAATTACTTAAATATTAATTAGTTTATTATCTTATTGGAGGACAAGAAACTGCTTATTGAGTTTGTATTCTATTTTATTATGATTGATGTTTAAATTAGTTAGTATTAAACTCATCAAATTTATTAGGAGATCTTGATACTCTAAATTAATGAGTTTTATAGGAATAATATTATGACTCAGATTTATATTGTTATGTAGAATTGTCATCAAATATTGGTTTCTTACATATTGGTGCTGAATAATCTTTAATTTCATTAAAAAAGTAATACCTCTTTGTTTTTTTAATGGATTTATTTATTCTAATCTATTCTTTATTCCATTAGATTCACAACATCCCATATTCGTTAATTTAATAATAAAACAGAATTATTAATCAATTTTAAGTAATTTTATATGATGATATTAAATGACTTAGTTTATATAATATTAAGTTTGTTAAGATTACAGTTTATTTAAGTTGATTGAAATATTCAACAGAATAATATGATTAATAATTTATTAAGTTTAAATAATAATAATTTTAAAATCTCTTAGACATGTAATAAAACATAAATGGATCAAATATAAAGAGTCAAATCAGAGTATCTTCTTTGTCAGAAAAAGAAGAAGCATAAGAAACTTTGGAAAGTATACAATTAAATTATAATATTAGTCATATAGGAAATGTCATAAATTTTAAATTGTGGATTAGATAGATAATAATTAGCAATTCTAGTTAGTATGATAGAAAATGGTGTGAATCCAGAAGCTTTGTCATTGGTTGTAAATGAGATGAAAACTGAGTTGAACACATACAAAAAAATACATAAATAATGATTTTATATTCACTTTTTCACAAAACTAAATATAGTTGATTAAGTTTATTTAAGTGCTTTTTCTATAGATTTTATTGATTATTTTTTTTAAGTAGATTGATCTTATGTAGGTTTGCTTTTTATCTATAATAATAACAATAAATATATACTTAACTTAAGCATTATGTATTAATAATTTTGGATTTATTTTAAAAGGGATTAAAGAATTCAGATGAACTCTCATTAGAATTTATTTCTTCATCATCATTTTTCTAAATAATTTAAACTTACTTTTATTTTGTTTTAAAGAGTTCTTCATTATCATCTTCTCCTTATACTATTTCTAATTCATCTACATTTTATTAATTATTCTTTTCTTATTAATCAAAAATCTCTTCACATAACTAAAATATATTCAATTCTTCTTTTTAAATCTAAGTACGTTTTGGTGCCAAAAATTACTATTCTCTTATAACATTTGCAGGTTTTTCAACAAATTCTGGTAAATTATCAATATCTGCAGTTTATAAAAATTATTAAACTCTTTGTTTAGCTTCAATATCTACAATTTATTGCTTTGAATTTTCTAATCTCCTTTCAATTCTTTTAAATAATTAATTAAAATCTATTTTCATTCTTTCTCTAAAAATCAAAGTCTTGATATCCAAATCACCATTACAAAATTGAACTTACAGATTTTCTTAGATTTTTTCACCCACTAATTATTCAATCTAATTAAGAGGTAAGAATTGATCTTATTCAAGTTTTGAGATAAAATCTTCATATTTCTCTTAATTTAATTATATCCATTATTTCTTAATTGTACAATATACTGTTTAAAATTAAAAGATCAATCTAGTTGCTTTAACTATTTTTTCATATTCCTCAGGTATCTTACCAATAAATTATTTAACCTTTTTCAATTTACTAATTACATTACTAATATCATTATATTTAGACATAAAATCAATAGCTTTTCTTATACCCATACCTCTAATAGATGGGACATAATCACATCCACTCATAATACAAACATCAATCAATTATTCATTCTTAAAAGCTAGAAATTATCGTATATCATCGCTTTTAATATGTGCTCTATTTTATCTTGATTCTCTCAACTTTTATAATTCCAATTCAAAACAGGCTCCATTATTTTACAATTTAAAAACAATCAAAGGACATTAATAACATATTAAATCACTCTGAAATATATAATTAATTATTACATCTTCAGTTATTGCAAAATCACACTATCCACTTAAACACATATGGGCAATCTAAGAATCAGCCTCATATGGTGCTATAATGTATTATACTTCTAATTCTTTCAATACATCAAATGTAGTGTACATCATTTATTTTCGTATTTTTAAACATCTTTAAAAGTATTTTTTAGCCTCTTCTTAATTTCCGCTTTCTGATAATTCTTTTGCTTTTAATAAATTTTGCTGTTTTATTTGCTTTCTCATTTATTCAGTCTTCTCTTTAGCTCTTAAATTTCGACCATCAAATACTAATATTGGAGTTATTTCATATTCTCTTAACATAACCAACTAATTATTAGAACAATTCTAATTACCATTTTTTAAACATAATAAAGATAATCATTTGTTTTGATATCTTGATTTAATTCATGAGCACAAGAATAACACCCTCGATAAAGCCAAGACATGGCATCAATTGCTGCAGTTTTACCACGATAATAAGTAATACATCTTTCAACCAAAGCTGGTTTCAGAAAATTGAGCAAATTATCTATTCCCATTTAAATTTAATATAAAATTTATTATCCCGCCTTTTTTTTCTATAAATATATTAATCATTTATCGGATGTAATTATATATCTTCTACAACATCAAAATATCTATAAACATTTTACAATTAGAATATTAAATGAATATAATTTAATTACTATTACCTAAATATGATAATCAACAGAATTAATTAATCTTACTGAAATTAAGTTAATTTTTTTATAAAAATAACTACTTTTATAATTAGATCTAAATATTGTCTAATAGTCAAACTGACATTCCTGTAATAGTTACATAAAATATATCAATTTTAAGTATTGATATAAATTATCTTATTTTTCATATGTATTAAAAAATAAAGATAAGAAATTGTTAATAGAAATATCTTGTTAGAATATTATTTAATATATACTAATGATGAGTTTATTATTAGAAATAAAAAATCAATATAAAACTATATTTTTAATTGAGTATTAAATAGATCATTTTTTAAAATTAAAAAAGTCTAAAGGCAATCCAGCTTTCGCAGTTTTAGGGATTGATGTTTATTTTGTTCTTTTTTCTGATAATTTAATTTTAAGTTCTCTTGTTGATAGCATGAGTAAATCAAGTATTTTATCTGGAACTTCAGTTTTAAGTTTAGAATTGATATTTTATTTTTCATTTCTAAAATCTAATTTGAGATTAGTGGTTTCATCTGTTTATTTATTTAATGGATAAATTTGTTTGCAAATAGATTTAATCTATTCCTTAGATTGTATTTATTTGGATGTCAGTATAGGAGTTCTATAACAAATGATTCTTTCACTACAAATTTATATGTCAGGTTCAGTTTTGATAACAGTTTTATCTTTATTAAAGCTTTGGTAGTCAGTAATTTATTATTATTTAGGAGATTGATATGAATTAGAATTTAATTATTATTTAACTAAATAGCCATTGATAATTTTAGATTGTTTGGGTAGTTATTTAATAGCTTAATTGATTGATTACTAGATTGTTTCAACATCTTAGGATTTTTATCTTCGAGAAGAGTGTAATTTTGTTGAAGTAATGTTTTTTTAACTTTTGAATTTATGTTAGTTAATATGGGAATCTTTATTATTGTGTAAGGATTGATTTACATGTTTTTTGGATTTAAGTAATTTTAATCTGATGATATTATAAATTTATACTAATCAGCAATATTGTCAGGATTTCTGTTTAGACATGCTTACTATGGAATGTGGTAACTAATTTGGTGGGAAGGTACATAATATGCATGATTCATGATGTTAGAAAATATTAAAAAAATTAATCAATGTAAAATTGAATTAGGTAAAAGAGCATTAAAAAAATCTGTTGGGAATTTAGTTCTGCCACCTTTAGGGATTAATAATTTATTTGATTGTCTAGTATTTATTTTAGAGTTGCCAACTTTATTTAATTCTGCAAATTTCCTTTTTAAATCTTATGTTGAAAGACATAACAAGTCTAAAATTTTCTCTTTGGTTTATGAATTGTATTAATGAACATTTTATTTATTTTCTTTAGTATCTTATAGGAATTGACTATCTTAATCTAATTTAATAAAAATTTGATTAGATTTGTCTTTAGAATCAATTTTCTTAATACTTCGAGTAAGTTGATGGCCTAAGATTGAAGATAATTTATCATTAGGTTCTGTTGGAATTGATTGTCTATGTAAACGAAAGAGTATTTCTTAAGATTCATCTTATTTTGATATAGAATGAGTATGGACATCATTAGGTTCTGTCTTCATTTTTACAACAGGAGTATAATTTAGTTTTCTTTCTGTTCTCAATTTAATGTTATTCATATGATGACTCTATAATTTCTTATTTTATTTAGGTGTTGTAACTTGTTCATCTGATTTAAGTCTTCTTGCTGTAGGCATCTTATACACAGAAAAATCATTTATTATTTTAAACTTAGTTATGGATCCTTCTGGAAGTGGTGAATTAAGTGTAGGAATTGTTTTAGCTACTTGATTCCGATATCTTAATATAAACAAAGTATACAGATCCTTAAGATGAACAGGAGAATGTAATGGTTGAGATATTATTGGAGTCTTTCGTCTTGCTCCTTGACTATTAGAGGGAGTTTCTATTTTATTGGTGAAGCTATTTTTATTGGCTGAATGACGAGATGAAAGATTAGGAGGAGGTCTTATGAAATAGGGTTATTGTTTCATTTATATATACAATATAATAATATTATGAGATTTCTAATTGTAAATGGTTTCAATGCGACACAAATAAATGCAAGAATATTCGATCATTTTAGAACAAGCATCCAATAAGTTAAGTTTTTAAATATGTAGATGATATCCTCCTAAAGAGAAGTTGCAGATACTGAATGTGAATATCACATAAGAGATCGTCATTCCTTGGATGATTTCCTCTATGAACCAGAGACTAGTTTGATTAGAATGGAATACGGTCTTAAATTTGATTCACTTGATATAGTCTTTATTATTGCATCACCTAATTAAAAACCATGGCATCCAAACATGAAGAAAGTAATAAAATTTCTTATTTAAGGTTATTACTCTCATAAGAATGTGTTTAAAAACTAAGAAATTACTATTCACTACTTCTTTTGGAGCTTAAGCAATTGCTTATCTTTGTTCAACAAATTTCTCTGTGGTAATAAATATATCAATCTTAGCATGCTAATATCACTAACAATCATGGAGATGGTTGTAAATTAGTCGACTTTCCTAAATATACTTTATAAGCACTAAAAAATGGACCAAATGAATACTTTCTAGATTCCACTACTGGAGATCTTTATCTATATAGTAAAGTTACAGATGAGTGGTTACCCAAAGCTAATACTGGTCTACATAATAGAAGAGATGCCATGGAATATTAATCTATAGGTAGATTCGTTGTCAAATCTCCTACTTATAAACCTAAGTAAAATATATTGGCTAATTAAAATGAAATGCTTTGTTCAATCAAGAAATAATTCTTACATCATTGGCTCTTTAAAGGAGTATAAATGGAATTCCCAGTCAATTTAATACATCAATGGGACATTCATGCTATCACCTTTACAAATCCAGATAGAGTATATCTTTTTATTAAAAAAATCTAGAAATTCTTGGCCTTAGCTGAAAATAATTTAAGAGGACCATTGATTATAGAAAGTGACAATATTATTGCAACTATGTTTGAATTAGAATCTAAATAAAAAGATACTATGAAAATATTATCAAATTTCATTGATAATGCTGTTAAATTAATAAGATTCAACAACACATATAATTCTGTTAGCATTACTAATGAAAAATACTTCTCTGTTAATAAGGGATTAGATAATATAGAAATTGTATTCTAATAAAAAAAGAAAATCTCTAATCTCAATCCAGAAGATTTACTCAAAAAATAATAAAAAAATTTCATGCTTGAATATAGAAAATTATTGAATAATGCAATCTAAGAAACAGAACGTGATAAAATATTCCATGTTGGTTTCTCTGTTAAAAAAGATCGATTACCAGAGTATTACTTTATTAATATAGTTTTGTTTAGCAAAATAATATTCAAGATAAAAATTACAAAGTTGTTAGAAGAAAATCATTTTAATTGAAGAAAGCCTAATTCTTAAGACAATAAAGTCAAATCAATATTGGAGGAGATGATGAATAATAGATTAGAGATTTGTAAGATGAATCTCCAAGAAGAAAGTTACCATTTTCAAATGTTGTTACTACAGCAAGTACAAATAAAAGACTTCATTCTAAAATGAATTCTCATCCTAAAACACCATTAACCATTGAAAATGAAGACATTCATCCATAAGACCCTGATTTTTAAACTTTGTGTCAATCTACAGCCAGAAAAATATTACATCCAACCTTAGAAGATGAATTTCTTGGATCTAAAAAGATATGGGTTCCTGGTTATCTATCAAAAGATAGATTTAAAGTAGCAAATACTCCTGGGACTCAACGTTCAATGAGAACATAAATTCTGAGAAATCATACAGAGTCCTTAGTATGAAATAATCATATTATTTTTAAATTATTAATAATAATTAATTATATTCTAAAATATTGTAAATTTTGATATTAATTATAAATACAAGCGTTTTTAATTCTTTTAGTTGTTATTCATATTATATATTTAGTTAACTTACAAATTATTATTTTAAGCCATAGGATCATATCTTAAAATTGTGTAATCCACAAAAATTTATTTGTAATTTATAAAAGTATGAAATAATCACATTAAATTATTTCAATATTCTTAAGATATATTATAGAAAACAACATTTATTGATAAATTCATTTATATATAATTTATTCTCCATTATAATTTTATCATATGAAATTATCTTATATCGAGTTGAGAACATTATTGAGGCATTTTATTATACTATATCTTTAGTTTTTGTTTATTTTGACTTTAGTTAAGTGGAGTTTGATTTAATTTATCAAAGTGGAATTTGAATTCAAATAATATGAATCTGGTTGATTAAAGAAAGATTTTCAGACACTCTATTGGTTTGACTATTCAAAAGGAAGATTAAGTTTATAGAAAATTGAAAGATGATCAAGATTAAAGAAAGATGAAATAATTATAGTTGTTATAAAATAAATTTAGGAAGTTCCAAAATTATAATTATTAGATGGCGATAATTTATTAGAATAATCAAAGAAAATTTGAATAAAATGATAAACAGACAAAGATTAAATCCTAATTTATAGGATTTCTTTGACTTTTCTCCAGAATCAGCAAGACTCAATAATCAACAGTTTGGTTGAATTTGTAAACCTTAAATCAAAAAAAAAGTTGGTATTTAAGATACAAAGCGATTCTATTCTTAAAATATTTGTAAATAGGAATCTGATGGTACTCAATGTCTAGTTGAAGAATATCAAATAAAATTATAATAAATCCTTAATCCTATTATTTAATAATATAATTAGATATTTGGAAAATCTGTTGAAGTCATTTCAAAGACTTAATTTGATATCTATTCATTCTTATACTAAGAAGAATAAATAATTAATTAGATATCTCCTAATATAACTAAGAAAGATAACGTTAGAAGTGATTAATCTAATTAGAGTTATTAAATTTAATTAATAATAAATTTTTAGAATTTTACATAGAAATTTTAAGCTAATTCTAAAGATCATCTAGATTATAGAAAAAGTGTATATTATACATGTTTGCTAAAACCTATTAACTGGATTAACTAATAAAACATTAAAGGGAACTTAAATACATCATTTTCAGTTGATATTAAATCTCAAGCAGCTTATTTCATCAAGTCTAAAACTTGGAAAGTTTATCAGATTAAAATGAAATGAATTTGGAGTTATTCTAAAATTATTGTATATAAATTTCGTTTGTTTATTTTAACAATGGTGGGGGTCTTTCGACCTCTAAAAATTTCTGTAAGTCACCGGTATGAGCCCAACCCACGGTAATCTTTAGTAAAAGGCGAAAAATTAGCACGTTATAGGTTGAGCTCGGTGATGAATAATTTATATATAATTTTAACTCACTTTATATATTTAATTAAATTTATAGATTTTATGGGTTTAAGCATAATTATTAAATAATATTTCATTTAGTAATTAATTATTTTAGTTACAAAAAAAGGATTTAAAACAAAAATCCAATAACTATGACTATTAGGGAAATAATGTAAATCTTATTGTATGATATGAAAACCAATCTTTAATCAAATTAACTAATTAAATATAAATATTTGGTAATCCTCATTATATATGTATGAATATATACTAATTCTTATTACAAATTTTGAGAGTTATTTTAAGCACTATCATATTAAATTAGCAACATTAAATTCAATTAATAATAAACTTTTAATTATTTACAAAATAAAGTTTTTGTATCAAGTAAATTCTATAAATGAAATATTTTAATACAGATCAAACCTGTACTAGCATAATTTATTAATATCATTTAGTTTTAGAATCAACATTAATTAATAGGCAAGCAAATTAAATTTTTTTATCACATGAGACAAATAAGTATCATACACATTTACCAACATCAATCTTTTCTACAATTACTAATGAATAAAATCTATTCAAATTTTTAACTTAAATTGATAATATATATTAATATTAATAAATAAATATATGAGTGAAAGTGAAAGTGAAAAATAAGAGGCTTAAATGGATTATTACAAAGAAGCAGTGAAATTATATTACTATAATTGTATCTTGTACAATCATGTAAAGAATATAATAAATGGAGTTGGAAAAAGTAATGACGGAAAGAAATGATCTAAAAACTAAAGTGCTTAAATATGAACTACTAGGTGGAGAATTGGCATAATTAGATGATGATGAAATTATGAATTAATTGGAAGATAGAAAGAAAAAGAGTAGGAGAAGTGCTGCTGATATTGATCGACATTTTTTTTGTTCCTTTACTAATTGCAAAAAAGCCTATGGTACAGAAGCTTCACTTATATAACACTAAAGATTAAAACATGGATAAAATAATGGCATGGATGCATATTTTAGAATTTGATATAATTATATGTCAATTAAGATTATTAAACTTTTATTAATAATCAATTTGTTATTTCAGGTAGAAAAATCATCTTTATAAAAAACATTCTTATAAAAATATTCTTCAGTTAATAGTCTATGCAATACCTATAACTATTATTTTGATGAATTTATAATATTATAGTAAATTATTATATTAAATATATCTAAGAATGTCAAAAATTAATATTTAGTTAAAATAATAATACTATATTTTCATTAAATATTACCAAAGTATTTAAAATTGCCCAAAAAAAATACTGAGAAGATCTTAAAGTGCACAATTTACCACTTTTCTAAATGCTACTAAATTGTTTTTATGAAAAATTTTTAATATTATTACACTCCTAATCAATTTTTAAAGATAAAAACATCATTAAAAAAGTATCAGTATTATGGAAGCACAACTAAATGGATTTTTCAAAAAGTTTAATTTCTACTAATTTCATCAATATGCCTTCTAATGAGTATTTTACATTGAAGAAAATCATTAATTAAGAAGATTTAATTTCAAAAAACAGAGAATTAATAAATTTTAATTACAATTGATCAATTAAGATTAATTAAGGTTACATTAGATTGCCAATAGATGTTTATTTTAAGATAATCTCTAAAAATAAATAAAAGATATATTTTTAGAAATCTCAAAAAAGTAGTTAAGCTATTTAAAAAATTACAAAAGAATTTCTTAAACAGGAATTAATTTAAAATAGGATATTAGAGAAAATATTTAAAATAACAATCTAATAAAACTAAATAGTTCAAGCATTTTTTTTATTAGTACTTCAATAAAAGATAATCTAGATGGATTACAGATTTTAGGATATGTTGATTGAAATCAGTTTCCAGATTTGATCTTAAATCAAAAACATAAATAAAATTTACTTAACTTATTACCATAATTTCAATTACGGATATAATTTTATTCTAATATAGTTTATTTTACAAAAAATAGTGAAGAGAAATTTAGAAGTTTAATAATAAGATTACATATAATGTTATTAAAGTATATTTAATATATATATATTCCAATATTATGTTATATGATTAATTGTTATGACAAATTATATAATAATAATTGAATTATATTATACCTATTTCACATTCTTATAGAAATCTAAATAATTGATTTTTGTTTTCTTTCTGATTACTGATAAAATTGATAAATACAAAAATGCTACTTCATTTTACACTAATTTTATCAATTCATTCTTATTTTAATTAATTTTCTAATTTTGTAATTATGGACTTTGTAAATGAAAAGTATGCTGTCATACCAAAATCAATGAAGGTAAAAGTAATTCTTTAAGTGAGAGTGATGAAGAAATTCAAAAAAATATGGCACCAGAGAGTAATTCTTTCATCGAAAGAGCTAAATTTTTGTTGTTAAAAGGATAAATTTTCTAAAAAATATTTGTTTCAAAGAATATTCGAGAATCTTTATCTGATCCGAATGGCGCATTATAATTATTAGAAATAATTGCAAATTAATTACATTCATTACATGATGAAACATTAATAAAAGAATACATTAATGCTGTGAGTGAAATATTCAATAAAATCTAAGTATTAAGAATTAACATTTTTAGATCACTAATTAATTAAAATAGTCTTATAGTGATATTTGCTTCAATATTTTTACAAAACAATATCAATAATATGAAATAATTAATTCTTGTGCAGAGATATTAAAATATTTAGATGACCTTGAGATTTATAAAGAAGGATTATATCTTGAGACTGATAATCAAATGTATCAAATACTAAAGATAATTGAAATATATTATCATAAATTTACACCTGAATTAAAAAAATAAGCTCATCTTTAAATAAAATCTAGCATGAAGCATAAAGATGAAAGAGTTCGTAAAATTATTTCAGAAATATTACTAAGTAATCAATAATTATTAAAATCCATATTACGTGAATTTGATTGGATTGATAAATTTACTACATTAATTTATGATTCATCTAAAGATGTTAGAATGAGCTCAGCAAAATTATTTTTAGCTACATATGAACTGAATGAAGAAATTCATAAATCCAGATTATTACTTTTATTAGAAAATATAATTAAATAATTAGATTCAACTTAATTTGAGTTTTGCCAATCAATATCATAATATGTATTATTTAATCATAATATTTAGAGCTTAAATTAAGATAATTTGTAATCACTTTTGATTGAAAAAATTACTGAAATCATAAATCATAGTAATGAGAATGCATTTCGATTTTTAGAATCATTACATAAATATTATTCAATAATAAAATAATTTAATGAGAAGTACTCTATTTTCATTGATGAATTATTATTAAATTCTTTATAAATCCTTTCAGAAGATATGAGAAATTATGACATATTAAAGTGTTTGTCAAATTTATATTCTAGTTTATCCTAGGATATGTAATTTAAAGTAATTTAAAAATTATTTCTTAATTTTGAATTTAATTAACTAATATTTATTCCTTATTTATATGAAATTATTGAGAAAGCAACATTAATAAATAAAAATAAAATTTGGCTGTAGTAACTTTAAACAATATATGAAATGTTTAAAAGAAATGTTTTTTAATATGAAACAAAAGGTTTGTGGAATGAAATATCAAATATGATTGATATTATGAAAATAATATCTAGAATCTTATTTTTACAGAAGGATTTTCTACAATAATGTCTAAAAATGAGTCATATGGGTTCAAAATAAATTAGAGATAAAATAATGAATTTTTTGATTGAAAAAATTATAGAATTAGACTCTCTCGAAAGTAGAGATTAAATAATTCAAAATTATACAGGATTTATTAATCATTAAAATTACTAATTAAGATAATTATCAATAGAGTTCATCATTAAATTATGTTAATAAAGATCGAGAAAGTTCTTTATTTCAAACAACTTAATAAATGTATTATAATTGTAGTACGATCCGGTTGCTTTAGTAAGAGCAAAGATTCCTAAATTGCTTTTTTAAATAAAATTACTATTTTGGAATGATGAAAAAGAAATTCTTAGTAGAATTGTTTAAATCTTCTAGAATCTGATGAACGATAAGAAATTATACATTTAATAAGTACATACTTATATAATAAGATCTCCAAAGACTTTTGGGCCGAACTAACAAATATTTAATTTTCGAGTGCATAAATGACAATAGAATAAAACTAGATTATGGACGAAAGAGAACAATAAGAATATGCAAATTTAAAAGTATAAAAAAATAATATTAGATGATTAAATAGTAATTGTTACTTAATCCTAAAAATATTAAAAATGAAGTCAGCAAATCCAGAAATCAAACTCCGACATAAAGATTACCACCATTAAATAAAAGATAAAATAATTTCTTGTAAGTTCCTAAAGGCCCTTAACCAAGAAAAACATCTGCTCAAAGAGTTATTTAATCAAAGTCTCCACAACCCTTTAAATGATTTATTATATATTTTAAAATGTTCACATTTAGAACAATTTACAAATTTACAAACAAAACAGTTGATACAGAGGCTCTGTTAAAGAAACTCTAGACAAAATCTTTAATCACTTTAACAAGAGACAATTATTAATTGAATATGGGTCTAATGATCCAAAGAGATATAATATTTCTTCATTATACAGAGGAGGAAATGAAACTTAGAAAATTCAGATATTAATTAGGTAATCATTAAGGATACATGCTTAATAGAAAAAAGAAACAATTATATTGCAAAATTGCCAAAAGAATTGCATGAGTACACTCATTTTACGGGGGATTAGAATGTTTTTGGAGACGATACACCAACCCATGTAAGATTAGTTGGGGATGTCCGTACAGTATTTTTAGAAAATAGCAAATTCTTTAAACATTGTGGTATAAATGCAATTTAATTCTTAGATCCAAATGAAAAAAATAATAAGTTGATTTAATACAATTCTTTGCACACAGTATACTTATTGGTTAAATAAAATGGTATATGGGGTTTTCCAAATATCAACATTGAAGAAAAAGAAACTTTTTAGGAAACATAAACAAAATTATTCGAAAAGATGACATAAAATTCATGGCAAGTATTAATATATTATCATTTAGGTATACTACTTTAATAGAGACCCAAGATTAGTGACTGTTGATCCTAATCCTGATGAAAATGCAAAAATCAAAGGAATTAAAACAATCTATTTTTAAGCCAAACACTAATAAGGAAAAGTTTAGATTTTTGGATATGATGATTGGGCTTGGGTTTCTAGACTGGAAATGAATAAATATCTAACAGAGAATGCTTATAACTAAGTTATCCATGCTTTAGATTTGTGAGTTTATATTTTAAAGTATATTAAGAGAATTTTATATTTTCTGTTTTAAATAAAGTAATTAAAACATAATATTAATCAAATTTTAAACTTAGGTTTCAAAGACTTTTTTTTTGGAAATATTTCTCTATTCTCTTTATCACAACTAGGTTCTTGTAAAGAATAGCTTATATTTCTTAATGGTTATTTTGTAATCAATTCAATTGAATAATTATGCCTTTTCTTTAAAGGAGAATTTGATAAAAAGTCTTCATTTATATTATTTGAGATTTATTTCAGCTTATTTTTCAGATCCTAATTTGTAGAACTTAATTTATGAATTGAAACTTAATTTTCTTAATGAACTAATTTTAATGCTTAAATTTCTTATGTATAACCATCTAATTTTTTTGCTAAAAACCTTTCAAATTAAAATAATTGCTTATTTATATTGCTCATCATCTAATTATAATCTATTTTCAAATTTATTTCTCTAATTACCCATGCACAAAGCTATTTATACTCTATTATAACACTTTCAATGAAATTAGTGTTTGTGCATGATTTTTTTGATAAACAATTTTATTAAGAACCTCCACTAAAATGAAAATAAAACTAATTACTTGTAAGGCACTCTTAATGGAGTTATTGATTATTCTGATTTACAGGAGGCTCTATAATTATGAGAAATGTTTGAAATTGTGCTCATCATTGTCTTCATATTATTCGTTAAAATAATAATCAAATTATATATTATACTAAACTTGCAATTATCAATAATTCTCAATATTAATTATAAATTATAAACAATATTTATTTATATGTAAAACTTCAATTTTTTCATTTTTCATGATTCATGAAATTATATTTCCGATAATTTAAGCAAAACAACATTAGTTTTTTGGAATTTTTCATTAATATATAATATGATGATCAAGAAAAAAACTTCCAAAAACAATTTTAGGAGATTTAGATCAAAATTTTGTGAATTCTATTTTAAATTCAACAAATACTCCATCAAATAACAAATAACGTTTTAAATAATAAAGCTTTTAAAATTAGGAATGCAATTTACGATTGACAACCCAGATACTTTAAATTCATATTATTATTTAAGAGGATTCAATAGCTTTATGCCGAAATAAAAAAACATATATCTCAAAGAAATAATTTTAGAAAAAGCCTTATGCCAATGTTAACCTAATGCGTAATATTAAATCTTTTAAAAAAATAATCTAATTATGGAATAATTAGAGCTAAATTAAGGATAATAAAAAAAAAAATAAGAAAAAATGTTCCTTTTATGTTAATTATATGATAAAAACATAAAATCTTCTAAGAATTCAACAGGTATATGTAAAGTAAGACAAAGACTGAAAGGAGTTATGTCAACACATAGAATTTTTTTAGACTAGCAGTTAAACGATGATCCACTTAAATTAATTGAAGACAATAAAATCTTAGATATCATATGAAGGATTCAAAAAAATCAAAATGAACTAATTTCCATTAAAAAAAATAGATAATAGTTTTTTCAATTCTACCCGAAATGAGAACTTTGAAATTCTATTATTTAATTAAACATAAAATTACTTAATATACTCCAGTAAATACCATAAAAAAAAATAAAATATAAATTGATTTGTTTTATTTAAATTCCCTCATTCGATATTAATTAAATTAGACAAATAAGGATTCTTATAATTCAATAAAGCTATTTCATTTGAAAGAATATCATATTTATGGATAAAATCAACAAATTTTTCAAAAATCTTAAACAATTTTTCAATGAAAATATAATTTTAATAAACCCCTTTTATTTAGAGCAAAACTAGTTTTACTTGGTAAAGCCTATCTAAATAAAAATTAATTTAGATTTATCTTAGAACTTAGTGATCCTTCTAAAATTAGATTGAACTAAGATTTCTGCCTAAGTTAAACAAACACTTAAGTGTAAAAATGCCAATAATTAATAAGGAGTAATAGGATTTTCTTATGTTAGAAAAGTCTGATGGGCATCTACAAAAAATAATTCTAAATAATATATACTTAAATTAGCTCATGATTGATTTTACCAGCACATAAATTATATTAATATTTAATATTATGAGAAGAAAGAGGGTTTTATGTTTAGAAGAAGCTAATTTTTAAGAAAATCTCCAACTAATATTTAAGAAATGAGTCAAATTAATCTAAAGGGCACCTTGATGATCTCTGAATACCTAATGTTGTTTAATATATGTGTACGAATCATTATTAATAACAAAAGTAATAAATATTATTATCTTATATAATTTTTAACGAAATAACATTCATAATGAATAAAATACCAGGATAACAGCTTTAAACATAGGGTCTTAAAGTTGAAATTATTCTTATTATATTGAATTCTTAACATGCATCCTACCTTGTCAGAATCAAATTGGAAATAAATCAAGAGAAATTCTAAATAGTATTTCGAAGAAATGTTTAAAAAATTTAACGATTAAAAACAACCTTATAGAATCTGTAACGAAGATATCTAAATGCAAAAAGTGTATCATAAAAAATAAGGAACTAAAAAACCAAGATTAGAATGTTCTGCTCAAATAGAAAGTATATTTTATTAATTTTCATTATTCTATAATTTATATTCATTTATTATTANAAATAAGGATTCTTATAATTCAATAAAGCTATTTCATTTGAAAGAATATCATATTTATGGATAAAATCAACAAATTTTTCAAAAATCTTAAACAATTTTTCAATGAAAATATAATTTTAATAAACCCCTTTTATTTAGAGCAAAACTAGTTTTACTTGGTAAAGCCTATCTAAATAAAAATTAATTTAGATTTATCTTAGAACTTAGTGATCCTTCTAAAATTAGATTGAACTAAGATTTCTGCCTAAGTTAAACAAACACTTAAGTGTAAAAATGCCAATAATTAATAAGGAGTAATAGGATTTTCTTATGTTAGAAAAGTCTGATGGGCATCTACAAAAAATAATTCTAAATAATATATACTTAAATTAGCTCATGATTGATTTTACCAGCACATAAATTATATTAATATTTAATATTATGAGAAGAAAGAGGGTTTTATGTTTAGAAGAAGCTAATTTTTAAGAAAATCTCCAACTAATATTTAAGAAATGAGTCAAATTAATCTAAAGGGCACCTTGATGATCTCTGAATACCTAATGTTGTTTAATATATGTGTACGAATCATTATTAATAACAAAAGTAATAAATATTATTATCTTATATAATTTTTAACGAAATAACATTCATAATGAATAAAATACCAGGATAACAGCTTTAAACATAGGGTCTTAAAGTTGAAATTATTCTTATTATATTGAATTCTTAACATGCATCCTACCTTGTCAGAATCAAATTGGAAATAAATCAAGAGAAATTCTAAATAGTATTTCGAAGAAATGTTTAAAAAATTTAACGATTAAAAACAACCTTATAGAATCTGTAACGAAGATATCTAAATGCAAAAAGTGTATCATAAAAAATAAGGAACTAAAAAACCAAGATTAGAATGTTCTGCTCAAATAGAAAGTATATTTTATTAATTTTCATTATTCTATAATTTATATTCATTTATTATTATTATAAACAATTTATCAAAATAATATCAATTATAGTAAAATCCTAAAATATGAATTTATATTTTAAATAATTTATCAAAATTCAATCATATTTAATATTTGAATATGATATGGAAATAAACATTCAATAATTTATCATCAATATATCAGTTTTTGTAAATACATATATTATCAATTTATATTTTAAATAATTTATCGAAAATATATCAATTTTATTTAATGCATATGATATAAATTTATCTTTTACCTAATTTTAACATTTTGAAACTATTTAAAAGAAGAATATGTTATCATTTTATTTTTAATAATCTATAAAAATTCAAATATAAGTATAAACATAAAATGATATTTTAAAATACTTTACGCAAATCACTTAGTACTTAAGAGTTCAAATCAAAAAAAATATTTATATAATTTAAAAATTATTAATATCAAACTTTTTGTAATAAATTAAAATAATATGAATTCACATTTTTAAACCTTTTCTATAAAACTTATTTAGTATTTTTGAGATAAACTAGTTAAATATTCTATTAAGTTTGCTATGATTGAATATTTTTAGGATAATTATGGCTATTTGCGTTTTAAGAAATTAGTTATCCACGATTTACTAAACTATATATCTTGATCTTTCTGTATTTAAGCGAGCATAATGATAGGAAAGTTTTTAATTTCATACAAGCCGGATATATAAGGATAGTGTCTTTTTACATTGGTTGGTTATTCTTTTTTTATGAATTTATATATCAGTTTACTATTATTAGAGTCAGGTATAATTTTGGTTTCATTAATATAAAGTCGATTATGTTCTTAAAGAAAACTTCCTTTCTAGTAATTTTTACTTAAATTGGAAGATTTGCGATTAACCTAATCTACTGTATAAAGAATATTTCATAATATTATTCCTCTGAAATTTCAACATTTACATCTGAACTTTTGATTTTCTTACTTCTTGTTCTTCCCTCTACGTTTTACTGATATTTTTATTTAGTAATTTGAACTAAACTATCTATTACATAAATTCATTTAAACTACATGTCTGAAATTATGCTAAAGTTGATAAATTATTTATAATATAATTTCATATTATTTTATTTTAACACAACTAATTTAATTTTGTTTAATTATTGATACTTATTCATTTGCATTTTATATTTTTATTCTTCAAACCTAACTTATTTGTATCAAGTATTGAAATTCTTAATTTATATCATTTCTAAATTAAAATTAATTTAACCTTAACTTTATTTCATATATTTTAAGTGCCTAACATATTTTTAAAATAAAGCATAGAATCAGAATATTTAATTATGAAGAAAAAGAAGGTGATGAAATTCATTTTAAGATACAAAAATAGACATCACATATATTTTTAGATTCATTACTAGAAAAGCAAAACTTGAATTACAGAATTAAAGAGTAGTCCTTCAAATAGTTTATAATAAAACACTGGATAAAGAATTAGAATTATAAACTAATAATAATTTTAATTTGTTAAATCTAGGGTAATCATTGGATTAAAAAAAAGAATTAAAGTCATTTTGAGTGTTACATTGAGCACAATAATCGCACCCTTAAAAAAATTTAGAAGTACATTTAGGTATAGACTCATTAACATAAGATGGATTAGGCTGGAATAAAAGACAGGTTACATAAAAGATTAGATAAAATGTATAAATTAGATGGTGCTGAGTACTAAATATTTTTGTAAGAATTTAGTATAATGTATTTCTTTAAATCGATATTATATTATTATTAATACAATTCAATATTTATTTTTTGGTTAATTTGGTGGTTATTTCTTTTTAAGTTATTTATTGATTTTACGAACTAAATGAATTTATGTTATTTAATGTATCAATTTTTTTTGTAATAAAATTATTTATATTCATTATTTTCAAAATGCTATATAATTAATTTTAAATGGACTACACATTGTTATATATTTTATTATACTAATATAAAATTTTATCTCTGGAATTCTTTTGCACTTAAAATTGATATGCCATTTTTATAATTTTTATACAACATAGATTTTTTAAATTAATTTAATTTATTAATAGAAATTAAAAAATTAAGGATGGATTCGAAAGTAACAAAAAAGGATTATAATAATGAAATGGAGCTAAAATAGTAATTAGAAATCTAAATTTCAAACTAAAATAAGATATTAGAAGAATTATAAGTACAATTAGCTTAACTTGAAAAAGAGAAGGAGGAATTATCAAGATAGTAAAGTAAAAATGAACAGGTAATTTTAAATTAAATTCCAATTAGGATATTAATCGTTTTAAACTAGCCAAATAAGATTATTTCAATTAAGGAAAGGCCAAACTTGAAGATTTAAACAACTAATTAGAGAAAGCAAAAGCGGAATAAAGTTAGTGTAGTTAAATTGACTAAAATTTGCATTAAGAACCTACAGTAGTTAGGTTGAATATCAAATCAAAAGTATACTTTATTATTCTAATTTAATTAGCAAATTGAGGATGAAAATGGAAAGTTGAAAGTTAAGATTGAATTTGATAATAACTATACATAAATTGAAATCCAAGAAAGGTTGTTGGAAGATAAAAAATCTGTAGAGTTGTAAGGTTATGCGATTCTAGATTTCACTTTGTTTTTCTTTAATCAAAAAATAGAATTGCAAAAGCAAGTTTAATAGAGAGAATCAATTTAGTTAGATGGACTTGAATTGATTATAATATATAAATGATAAATATATGTACAATTTAATAGTTAACTAATCAAAAAGGAAGCTAAACCTGTATATCCCTGTTTCTTAAAGCGATGTTTATGGAAAATAAATATTAAGAAATATATATTTAATTCGAAAATGGAATCATTCATAAGCATTATATAAGTACTTTAGAGAGTATAGATACATAACAATAATAATTTAAATACAAATTCATAATTTCAATTAGTATTTGATCAAAGATTCTAAAGTAACCTATTCATATTAAAAATGATACATGAGATTCGTTCAAAAGATTCATATTATTTCAAATTTCTTCTTCACTTAATTTTTTGCCAATATTAGGATAGATTTGAAAATCAAATAAGGAAGCAGAAGCTTAATTATCAAATTTGATAGTTAAAATTATTTATTTTAAATGAGAAAATAAGCAGAATATGAACTTTATAAACGTCTTAAATTACTAGGAGAAGGATCATTTGGGAAGGCGTATTTGGTAGAATGCCTTTAGGATAAGTAGATTATGCTTGTAATTTTTAGGTCTTTGTGGGTCACCAAATACATGGATTTAGCTGCAATGACTCCTTAAGAGAAAGATGAAACCTTGAGAGAATCTAAAATTCTTGAATTTTTATCTCATCCAAATATTGTGAAGTTTAGAGAAGTTTATAAAACAAAAAAAGGGAGATTGTGCATCGTTATGGAGTATGCTGATGGTATTTTTAACATTAATCAATAGGTGGTGATTTGTCATAAAAAATCAAAGAGGCTAAAGGCAAATAACTTCCTGAAGCTCAAATTTTAGATTGGTTTACTCAAATATGTTTGGCTATTAAACATGTTCATGATAGAAAGATTATTCATAGAGATTTAAAAGGACAAAACATATTCCTAACGAAAGAAGGTCAAGTTAAATTAGGAGATTTTGGAATTGCGAGAATTTTGAAAAAAACAGTAGAAAAAGCTAAGACAATGGTTGGGACACCTTATTATATAAGTCCTGAAATAATAGAAGGCAAACCTTATACATTTATGACTGACATATGGTCATTAGGAGTAATATTGTATGAACTTTGTGCTTTATAACCACCCTTCAATGCTGAATCACTTCATTTTCTTGCTTTAAATATTGTTAAAGGATAATACAAGCCTATTCCTGCAAATTACTCAAAAGAATTGAAGTAGCTTGTCTAATCGTTATTGCAAGTAGATTATCGAAGAAGACCTACAATATAAGAAATTTTAAGTAATGATCAATTTCATATTAATAGAAATGCCAGTTATTACAAATAGAATTAAAAGCTTTTTAAGTGAAACCATTTAGAGATAAGAATTTTCACATACTGTTTTCCATAATAAAGTTTTTGAAGTCAAAGGAAATTTAAATTAAGTTAATCTAATATTAAATGAATAACCTTGTCCACCATAATTATTAGAAAAAAATGCCAAGAATTTATAAGAGTTTCCAGATATAGTTAAAAAACCATCTATTCAAGAATTTGATGCTGTTCGACCACCTTAATTATCTAAATAATAATAATAACCATCATCTCGGTAATCTGATCCTTAAAAAGAAACACCAAAAATAATATAATAAGAATAATAAAGATAGTAAGATTTCCAAAAATAAATTGATGTACCTAGAAAAATAGATCCAATTACAAAAAATTCACCTTTATTGTAAAAAAAAGATATCTCTAAAGTAACTCCACCATAGAAGGAAATTAAAAAGCAATCACCATAATAATAATAATATCCTTCAAGACCCAACAGTGATTAAGAAAAATAATAAAGAAGTGAACCATGCAAATTTGATGCCTAAGATTAAAAAAAACATTCAAACAGTAGTGAATAACCAAAACATTAATAAAAAATAGATTAACCAAGGTTAAATATTAATTAAATTTTTTTTAGACCTCCTACTGCTCCAAAAGAAAAACCAAAAATTTAAGTCGCCCAATAAAGACCTTAAAGTTCAAAGCCATAAATTTAAGAATAAAAAGTAGTTTAAAAAGTGAATATTGAAAAGAAAAGGCCAATAAGTGTGGATAAATCTCCAGTTATCCAGCAATAATAATAAAAATAATTACAATTAGAATAATAGCGTCAAGAAGACAGAAATCGTTAGTTGAAATTAAAATAACAATAGGAATAATAAGAAAAAGAAAGGAAAGAAAAGAGAGAGAAAGAATTATAAATTTAATAAGAGTAATAGCTTGAAAGACAAAGATATTTTGAAAAATAATAACAGTTAGAAAAATAATAATAATTAGAAAAATAACAATAATTAGAAAAACAAAAATAATAATAATAACAATTATTAGAAAAATAAAAAGAATAAGATCGAATCAAGTAAGAAGAGAAATAAAAAAATGTTTAAAATTAATAGGTTTCTAAAATGGATATTAATAGGAATGAATAATAAAAATAAAATTTAGAAAGATAACCATCATAAAAATCATCTCAATTAGAAGGCAAATAAAATGAATCTAAGTCTTAGTTGAAATCAAAAGCTGATTAACTATAAAAGATTGAAAAGAATGGCAAAGATTTTGCTCTAATGCTTAAAGAATTAGAAGGCTTGGTATATATTAAATTAAATTAAGATTAATAATGTTCATAATGCAATTGATAAATTTCCAAGTTAAGGAGGAAAAGAAAATTATTTTGATTTTAGTTCTATTTAGACATTGTAATTAGAGGATAGAGAGGATGATGAAGATGAACCAATAAATTAATTTGATAGGAAACCAAAATATATAATAAAGTAAATATCAAAGGAAGAAGAGGAATGTTTAGAAATGTTAAATAAATAAGACTCCAATTTATCTACTCTAAAAATCAAATTAGAAAATGCTCTTGGAACAGAAAAGATGAACAAAGCAAAAAACATTTTGAAATAAACTGTAATGTTATTATTTATGAATAGCTAGAGAAAATGGATTTAGAAACTATGGAATAATAATACGGACCTAATTATGAAAAATTATTACCATTTTTAACTTTGGAAGAAAGAAAAAAATATGCACCCCTCTTATTTACTTATATTATAGCTGGATGATAGAATTGATTAGTTATAAAATAATATTAAATATAATAAACTTATATTATAAAAGAATTTTGGTAAATATTTATCATTATCAGAATTTCAGGATGTTTTTTGAAAATAGCAAGGGAGAAAATAAATGAATAAACAGATATGGTCTATGTATAAAAATGGTTTTATTAATTGAGAATCAGGGAATTGTAATCTTCTTTGGCTCATTGTCTTATTTAGAGACTTGCCAATATATTCTCATCACAATCAATTTTTTAATTAAATTATTTAAAACACCAGTATGACAGATTTTGCTTTGACAACATTCAGCAGTAAAGGCAAGTTGTTGCAAATTGAATATGCATTAAATGCTGTAGCAAAAGGAGATACAGCTATAGGAATTAAGGCTAAAAATGGTGTTGTTTTGGTAGTGGAAAAGAAATAGTCATCAATTTTGATTGAAGAATCAAGTGTTCAGAAAATAGCTTTGATGACTGATAATATTGCAGCTACATATGCTGGTTTAGGACCAGATTTTAGAGTGTTATCATAATAAGCAAGAAAATTAGTGAAGAAATATGATTTGAAATATCAGGAGGAGATATTTGTATAAACATTAAGTAGAGAATTAGCAGAGGTAGAAATATTAATTAAAATTAGGATGTATAAATAGCTACATAAAGAGGTGGAATAAGACCATTTGGTGTATCCATACTTATAGCAGGATATGATGAAGAGGGTCCTCATTTGGTGTAACTCGATCCAAGTGGTGCTTATTATAGTTGGAAAGCAACAGCTATTGGTAAGTAAGCCAAGAATGCTAAGGCATTTTTAGAAAAGAGATACAATGCAGATATGGAAATTGAAGATGCTATTAATACAGCTTTATTAACATTGAAAGAAGGATTTGAAGGTATATCTATTTATATATTTCTAAGGATAAATAACACCCACAAACATTGAAGTTGGAGTGATTAGAGATGATCATGTATTCAGAATATTACCACCATCTTAAGTAAAAGACTATTTGGAAGAATTAGAATGATAATTGATTATGAGAAATTTATGAAATATAAATTAATCCTGATATAATTCATTTCTTTATACACATTGAAAATATTCCTAAAAAGTAGAATATACAACTGATTGTTGGTAATATTTTGAAGGAATGATGTAATAATAATACTAGTAATTAAAATCCAATAATTGCACTTTCAGCCATCTCATTTGGTATTTTTACTTCATATTTTAACCATTAAAAAAATGTGAAAATGATTAATACTGGAAAGGATGCTAGATAAACAAAAAATGAGTTTTCAATTTTATCTGAATAGAATCCAAAGTTAAATAAAGACATCATTATCATAAATACTCCTTTATATAATTGTAGATTTTGGATATGAAATTTATAGCGTTCTTGAATCATTCCAGATCCAGTTTGACACACTTATCCAAAAACTAAAGCCCAAACAGCTAAGATTCTATCATTACTCATAAGATTCAAAGTAAATCCAAATAAAAATAAAATTGAACTCAAGTTATTTTAGAGTTTGATACTGTGAACAAACAATGATTTAAAATTGAAAACTAGCATTATCACTAATAAATCTATTTTACGTAGTGCTGCAAATAAAGTGAAATAGCCGATCGCATCTTAGATATTAATAATAATTACTTAATCCTCCAATCAAGGCCATCATTAATGCATCATACTAAGATTCAAAAACATATTACGATCTCTGAGAGTCAAGCAATAAAATAAATCCATATTAGATTGACAATGTCACATAATTTGGTTCTAATTCTTTTAATATGACCATTATGCCTAAACAACCTATAGCATTAATTGCCATTAATAGTTTTGAAGAATTATTCTGTCCAATTAATGAATCAAGGTAGTCTATGTTTAACATTTATATAATTTAATTAAATCAATGAGGTTTAGGTTTGTGACCATCAACATAGAAATTCCTTGTAGCTTTTGGTAATTATATTATAACATTCTCAAATTTCTCATCAACTTATACTTAACATCCTAGTCTGGATGTTTCTGTCAATCCATAAGCTAGATCTAAGAGATCTTCTTCTTCAGGTATAGGCTATGTCAATTTATCATATAATTATTCTATATCAAATTCAAATATATTACTTGGTAAGATTACATGACAAGTAGAACAGGCTAGAGATTATTCACATGCTCCTTCTAAATCAACTTCGTTTTTATGTGCGATTTATAATAAATTCTATCCAATTGGAGCTGTAACCTTTGTTAAGGAATTATCTTTATTTTTAAAAAAGAATGTCACCATTTTTTATGAAGAAGCACTGTATTTACTAAAAAGTCTGATCATCAAAATTATATAATTATGGTAATTATTACATTAGATTAATTGATTCATAATATATTTTCTACTAATTTTAAAAAATCCTATTGTGGATTAATGTCTCCTTACTTAGGAAATTTAGTAACACTTTTCCAAAACTCAATACATACTAATAAATAAATAAATACATAAACAAATGGTAATATCAAGTAGAACAAATTAAAATAGAATTTCTATAATTGAAATTTATAAACCATTTATTCTAGTATATAATTAAGTTTCATTCAACTTTCCATTAATTTTGATTATGGATACTTAAATGATTTAATTTTAAATATTAAAAATACAAAAAAATAAAAGAAATAAAGTTCTTGCATATTTAAAAAAAGAACTCTTATTTGAGATACCAAAAGAAGTCCTTTTTAATAAAATCTTTAATGAAACAATAGATATTGATGAAACTCAGTTTGAGAAACTTGATAATTTGTTATAGTTATAAATAATAGATTTATCTATTAGAAATAGAAATAACTAAAGGAATCGAATAACAATTTGATTATGATTTCGAGGACACATTTAATTTGATTTCGTTGATGATATGATATAAAATTGATTGAATATTCATACTTAGTAAAAGGGTTTTTAAATTTAAGTTTAGTTCATATATAAAAATATACAGTTTGGATCAAAACTGTTGTTATCAAGTATAAAATAATAATAAATATTGATTCTCTTATTATTTTTGTCTATAATATTGTAATTATTACTAATTATATTTAATTATTAGATGACCCAAAAAACAGGATAGTTTGGAATTGTGTTAGGGATTATTGTAATATTGGATATAATTAATTGTATATTGATTAAGGAAATTCCGATTACAATTTGTAATTCTTTGATTTTGTTGATTTGCATAAGTAAATTTGTCCATTCATATAAAAAGTACATCACTTTATGAAAATAAAGAATAAAAAATGTGAAGAGCTCTTATTATTTTCATTGTTCTTTCACAATGCAGTATAAATATACTATTATGGAATGAAATCATTGTGGTTTCTAATTTATCTTTTACAGATATTCAAATAAGAAAAACATAATAAAATACTTAAATATTGTAAATTTATTTAATTAGCTATCAGTATAACTATATATTCTATTTAATATGATGGATTGTTGGATAATGCTTATTTTTAATAACTCAATAATTATATAGCTATTTTTATTTATCAAATATTCAATTAAAATAAATATGATTCAAAAATTGACAAAGCAGAAAATTTAATTATTTAAGAAATAAAAAAATTAATAATTTTTAAATTATTTGATCAATAATTTAATGAGATATCAAAGATAACTTCTAATAAATATATTCAAATCACTAAAAATCAATAGGATGAAAATCAACATTTTCAAATTAAGGCTTATTAAGATAAAGAAGTAGCCTTTACTCCTTAGAATTAATGTGATTGGAAACCTACCTAACTATTTAATGATTATTAAAGTTTTATCGAACATATTCACAATTTAGAAAGTTTAGATTCTTAAATGTGTTATCATTATATTGCTACATAATATGATATAGTAAAGAAGATTAAAACAAAATATAAAGTATTATACAAAGAACTTGGAAAATAAGACTTGATCATAATTGCATTAGTTCGAATTGATAATTTTACAGAAAAATAAATGATTTTGAAATTCAATAAATTTAAAAAATACTTCTATGATATTTTTGCTCATAAATTAAAAACACCCTTAAATGCTTCTTTAGGCTTTTTATCATCTGCTTACAATTATACAGAAATGGACAATACTATTAAATAAAATTATATTAAACCAGCATATATTAATTCTAAATTGTAATATTTTTAAATATCAGATCTTTTGGAATTTTTAAATCCATAAAGTGATTAAAGTAGAATATAATTTTGTAAAATTAACATGAAATCATTTTTGTATACACTTAATGAATTAATTGAATCCTAATGTTAAAATAAGAAGATCCTCTTTTAGGTTTATGTAGAGAGAGTTCCCTTAAATAATATTGAGAAGTAAATTCTTAAATTTATCAATTATATAGATTTTATATTTCATCTGATCTATTGAAATTAGAGAGAATTCTATACAATTTGTTAAATTTAACATATAGACACACTCCATAGAATGGTTAAATTAATTTAAATCTATTTATAGATAAAATAAATTCTTAGATAATTTTTGTAATAAATGGTAGTGATAGTTTGTTTAATGATGAAGAGCTATTCAAGATAAATTAATGGATAGTATCTCAAGTAGAATTTTAATATAAAAAAAAATCAATAACACTTAAGAAGGAGATTAAGTTATCCTTAGAAATAACAAATCATTTAATTAATATATTAAGTGATTAAGAATAGCATCTTTAAATTTCTTCTTTTAATAATGGTACTGAATTCAAATTCAGATTAATCCTGAAAGATAATAATAAAACAACAGATGGATCATAAGAATAATTCACTATTGGTTTCATGCTAAAACAAAAGAGTAACAAAAGTGTAAAAATTGGGACTACTATATAAAAAACTCGTAAATCTATGTTCATTTAACTTGAATCACTATCACCTTTAAATTCTTTCAAAGTCATCAATGAACCATCAGCAAATACACCAATAGTTATTCCAATTAATTAAGGAAAAATGTACAAAAGTTCTGCCACTTTAAAAAGAATTAAATCATCTTTTGCTAATAAAGGATTGATGGACTATGATAAGAAAATCTTGATTGTTGATGATGAGCCATTCAATCATGACATATTAATTTTAATGATGAAGAATATGGGATACAATTATTTCTTAAAAGCATTTAATGGTCAATAAGCAATTGATTTAATTAAGGAGAAAGAAGAAGAAATATCCATTATAATTATGGATTTAGATATGCCTATAATGGGAGGAATTGAAGTATATATATAGTATAATAATTATGAAGGCTACAAAAATTTTAGTAGAAATGATGCTAGATTAAAACCTAGTTTATATTCCAATAATTGGTTGCACTGCTCATGATGATAAAGAAACTATGGACAAATGTATATAAGCTGGAATGCTCTATGTTGTTGTAAAACCAGTGTTTGTTAAAACTCTAAGAGATGCTTTCTAACAAATAACTAATATTGATGATACTAGAAGAAGATCCTTATTGTGTCTTACTTCTTAATTTCAAATTTGATTTATATATATTTATTATTTACAATACTAAAATGCTTAAAGCAATTGAACATAATGTGATACTCATTTTTCTACTACAATTAGTTTCAATTCCATTTTCAATTATTGAACAGAAATACTATTTGTTAATTTTGAATTTGATTGAAGTTTCATTGATCATAGGTATACACTTAATATTTTATGTTAAGTACATTTAATCACTATAAAATTAGACTGTCTTATTTTTCATTCAAAAGTGATACTATTACTGTTTTTATTAGTAAGATAATTAGCTATATTTGGACATACAGATTTCTGGATAGTCATTTATATATACAATTTAAAAAAAGACATAATAATTCTCAATTAATTCGCAGTTATTTCTATGTTTATTTTTTGTATCAGTCAATTTGATAGTATTCACATTAAATCATACTAATAAACTATTACAGAATTAGGAGTTTTGTATTTGTTTGATGTCTATTTACAGTATAGAAATTATAAGAAAGGAGAAAATTATAATTCAAATGAGTTTTTTCGTCAATTTAATATTAATCATTAAGAAATTAATAAACATTATAACACTGGAAAATAACTAAATGTGAACCATCTAAATAAAGAGAAGAAGACTATATCAATGAATTAAAGCTATATGAATGAAGCTCATTATTAAATATATTAAGCCTAAGATTCAATTCCTAGTCTAAAAGATATATTTTATCCAGAATGGAAGAAAACCTACTTCTGTTATTCAACTGAAGAATTATTATAGGTTTATGATAAGGAAAATTCTAATTTATTTTATATTCTTTATATAACAACAGAAAAAAATAGTAAAGAAATATATAGAGTATAAATAACAAGAAATAAGGTTTAAGATTATATTTTAAGATTTACAAAATTGGATAGTCTCTTATATTTTAAATTAAAAGGATCAAAAAGAAGATTTAGATAGCATTTATCATAAATATTTTCCCATAAACTCAAAACTCCATTAAATTAAGCATTGGCAAAGATAACATCAATGTTGACTGATGGCAATGTATTACCATATCAAAAGTTAATACTCTCATAAATTTATATTTAATAAAAGTGTTAATTATACAGCATTTTAGATTTTCTAGATTATGTTAATTTAGATTCTATGACATTTCAACCTTCTCGTGTAACATTAAATTAAATAATTTAAAATGTAAGAGATTTGATTAGAGAATAATGCAAAGCTAAATCAATTGAATTAAATATATTTATAGAAAAATTGCAATATAAAGATTATAAAGGGTAAATATTTATTTAAAATATTGTAGAATCATTGTTTTATAAACTGATTCATTAAAATTAGAAAGAATTCTATATAATTTATTAAATAATGCATATAGACATTCAAATTAAAATGGAACAATACATTTATCAGTAGAATTAATTTAAGGAACATTAAATTTTAGTATAAAGAATACTGGTATAGGAATATCTAAAGATATGATGGGAGATTATAATTTATAATTTCATTATCATTAAAATCCTTCTAATTCAATTAAAAGATCATGGAATCACAAATTAGGAACTACTTTATATGTTACCAATAAATTAGTTCATTTATTAAATGGAAATAAGGGTCATTTAGAAATATTGAAATAAAATGAATCTGAATTTAAATTTTCTATTTTATAAGAATTGAATATAAATAGAGGTGTATCAGAGATAGCATTAGGAAGTTTAAGTTCTGATCGATCAGAAATGAATGTATTAATAAATTAGTAAGATCATATGGATGAAATATAGGAAGATAATGATTAAGTAGGAAATGAACCTAAGAGTTAATAAATAAAAATAGAATAATTGAAACATGTTAGAAATATTAAATAATCAATAGTATAACCTTAATCTTAGAGTAAACATTCATTATTGTAAAATAAAAGATCTTCCTCTATTTTTGATGTGAATTCTTTTCTAAGATAATTTAGTTTTAAAGATGTTGGAATAGATTCTAATTAAGAATTAATAATAGATAAAGATTAATTTATAATGATTGTTGATGATGAACCATTCAATCATGATACTTTAATTATGATGTTAAAAAGAATTGGATATATTAATTTTATTCATGCTTATGATGGTAGAGAATGTATCAATAAGACTTAGGAAAGTCATTTAAAAATTAAATTGATTTTAATGGATTTAGACATGCCCATTTTAAATGGATTTAAGTAATAAATAAATATCAATTCAGAGCCACTTAAGTACTCAAGGAACTAATGAACACTAACTAAATAAAGAAAATACCCATTATAGCATGTACTGCTCATGATGATTATGAGACCGAAACATAATGTAAAGCTCTTGGAATGTTAGATATCATCATTAAACCAGTCTTTATAAAATAACTCTAAACTGTAATTAGAAATATTCCTAAGACTTTATGATTTTTCTTATAATATTAAATATTAAAATTATTTATATACCAAATATTTAAATATATCATTTACATTTGACATATATTGGACTACTTATTGGTTATTTTATACCTACTACAAAATGTTTTAATTATATTGAATTGCACAATTCTTCATCAATTTCAGAACCTTCTGATGTATCATCTTCGAAACTAATTTTTCTACTTGAATTTACTCCTTTAGATGGTGAACGAACACTCCTTCTTTAAATTAAAATTGATCTTAATTTTATTATTGGTTTAGAAGAATAATTATGATAAATCATACGATTACTTTTTTCAACTTATTAAAAGATAGAGATCATATAATCATAATCTGGATCTTCTTCAAATTATAATCCTTTAACATAATCCATATAAATTTATAATTAAATAGGTAATCCAAATAATTCATCTAATTTTAATGACTTTTTCATTTTCTTTATCTTAGAATATCTAATTTCTTTTTCTTAATCACAAATATGCGACCAAGGCAAATCACCTTAATGTAAATAAATGAGCATATAACCAACAGATTCGAGATCATCTCTTCTTGATTATTCAATACCTTTTAAAGCATTAATTGAAGCATATCTAGCAGTACCAATCATTCCCTTATTTTCTCTATAACTTATATGATTTCCATTAATGATATATTTTTTTGATAATCCGAAATCAATCAAATTTATTCTTCCTTGGTTCATCACAAAGTTCTCAGGTTTAATATCTCTATGAATTACTCCTTCCGAATGGAGCTCTTTCAAAAGCTACAATATTTCTAATCCAATTGGTAAGATCTTATTGAAAATACCTTTATTTTAACGAATTTATTCTAAGTTTTCTCCCATCAAATTCATTACAAAATATGTATTATGTAAATCTGAACCTGATGCAAATAATTATGTAAATCCTCAAAAATAATAAAATTATTAAACCATACCTTTCTTGCCTTTAAGTTATTATAAAATTTATATTTCTCTCAATAACAACTTTTTTTCTTTTTTCATTGAATTTTTTACTAGTTTACAGGCATATATTTATCCACTTGAAATATGTCTGACTTTCCATATGTAACCAAAAGCACTATTTTATTTTATACTATATATACCCTTAACCTAATTTATCGAGAAATTAATAGGAAGAAGAAGCTGGCTACTTAAATGATTTTTGAATGGCAATCATTTATTTGATATCTATTATTTTTTAAATTATTATAAATTAAATTATCTTCATATATGATTATTATTATTATATTAAGACTTGAATAATCTTCGAAAATCAATTTATGGCAATATTATTCTCAATTAGTTCCTTCCTTATAAATAATAAATAAAAGAGAAGCTAAGAAAATTGAAGACATTAATCTTTGATTTCTAGAATAACAAAAGAATAAACAAGTAAAATCGTATTGATAATATGTATCAAAGGGAAAATTTGATTTTGTTCTCTTCTTATCCATCTTCTGAAAAAAACAATTGTCTCTTAATTGCATTTAATTCTTAATCATTATAGTTATAGGAGCAATTCTTTCTTTTCTTAGGTGCTTATGGCAATATTAGCTATTTCTGCTTTTTCTCTGGAGTTCTTTAATTCATGATAAAAATTAATAAATATAATCAATTTATAATTTTTGCATATCCTTAATTTTGATTTGCTTAGTATAATCACTTTACTATTACTTCTATAAGTATCTATTATTCTTAAATGTATTGATATTTAAAGGTATTATCATAAAATTAAAACAAATATATTAAATATAGTTAAATACTTAATTTAGTGAAATCTCTTGAAAAGAGTAAATGATAAATCAATAATAAATATATAAAAATAACTTAATCTTCATATTTTTGTAGATCTTGTTTAATTTTAAAATTAATTATCTTATAATTAAGTATATGATCTATATACCTTTAGTTATTCTGAATATATTAATTCACTTGAATTAATAGAGAATTCTTGAGAGAAAGTAATAAATTATATAAAAATTGTTTAGATATAATTTTTATTATATATGTTTTTAAAAGAATATAATGCAAATTATACAAGAAGATCATGATAATAGTTTACAATTATTATAAGATATTATATAATAAAAACATTATTAATTTTGAATTAATCAATTATCAAATAAATGATTATCATCATTGTCATTAATTACTTGTTATTTATATATATATAAATACCATCTTTTTTCTCGCTTACTTGGTTTTAAATTTAATCTTCAAAATCGATTTAATCGTTATCTAATGGTTATTTTGCAGCAGATTCAATTCCCTATAATGGTAATGCTTCTTATTCAATAGTTTAAGTTACTACTAATTTTGGTTGAGGCTACATATTTATCTATAATAATACTTGTGGTGGGATCAATTCTTAGGAAATGTGATATTAACCTGATCTTTCATAAATAATTCCACTTTCTTCTGCTTAAGCTAAAAAGTTATGAACAGTTTATTCTTCAACAGTATTTGTATAGAACAAACTTAGATTATTTGTAATATCCTTTAATGTTGTAGATGTTCCAAATGAAGCTATAACATTAATTACATTTTATTGTAATTCATTTGGGAACTATTAATTAGGAGTTTCTGGGTAATATAATTTATCTAGATTCATATAATTAAATACTGAATCTTTCTTTTGTAACCTTTGGTTTTTTTTCTTATTGTTATTTTTTTCCTTTTTTAATAGGAGATTATGGAGGTGATACAGATTTTTCAGCTGGTTCATCATTAACTTTTGTTTTTTTAGTCTTTTTAATTTTCTTATCAACAACTTCAGCTTATTTAACTTGTTCTTATTTGGTTTACTTTCCTTTTGGCATAAGACTTTTCTTGATGATATAATTTAAATATTAACTAAAAGCGGCAAATATTTGTATAGATTATAATCTTATTTATTATTGAATTGGCCAATAATATTGTAGATAATGAGTGATAAGAAAAATACTATCATACCATAAAATAACAATCAAACAGATGATCCCAATTATGCATTGCAAATGTAAATTATTGCATTTTAAGATTAAACCATTAATAATTTAAAAAATATTATCATTGAAAAAGATTCTGAACTTTAAGTATGATCTATAATTTAATAGAAAAAAAATCAAGAAAATGCTTAGTTAAAATAACAAATACAAATAATTGAAAAATAATATTCACAATAACAAATGTCATAATAATAAGATAATTCAAATATTTCAAATTTACAATCTTAACATCAGAAAACTTTAGATGAACTAAAAAAATTGAAAATGATTTTCAATTAGAATTCTAATCCAGATATAGTTATGGAATCACTTTAAATTAAGTAATTATTATATATATATATATCTATAGAGAATAATTAGTAATAATTTAACAATAAAAAAATAAACTTGAAATTGAATTAAAAGTATAATAAAAATAATATCAATAGGAAGCATAAACTAGATTGATTCAAACTTAAGGAATTATTTAAGAACTATAAAGAGAAAATTATCAATTAAAGTCATTTTCAATGCCATCCTTCTCAAATAATTCAACTATTTAATAACCTTCCATTAGTTAAAGTTAATTCTTATAATAATAATAATATCCATCTAAGTAATTGGTATGTATATATTATTAAGTTCAAATAATGAAGAAAATTAAAGAAATTTAAGAAAAATGCAATTAAAAAATGAATTAAGATAGATCCCTACTTAAAATAGAACATAAGCATAATAAAGAAGAATTCAAATAATAGAAGATGAATTGAATTACTTAGAATAGTTTTGATATATATAAATAAATATAAATTGTATTAATCAGAATTATTAGTTTTTATTTTATTAAATAAAATGAGCAATGATTATAATTATATGTTTAAGTACATTGTAGTAGGAGATACAAGTAAAGATTTAAATAAACCTATTAAAGATGTTGGAAAATCGTGTTTATTATTGTAATTTACAGAAAATAAATTTTGTGATCATACAGAGAGTACAGTAGGAGTGGAGTTTGGTTATAAAACAATAAAAATAAATGATTAATTGATAAAGCTTTAGATTTGGGATACAGTAATAAATAAACTATAATTTAATAGGCAGGTTAAGATTCATTCAAATCCATTACAAGATCTTATTATAGAGGAGCTATTGGAGGATTACTTGTATTTGATTTTAGTAGAAGATCAACATTTGAAGATATTAAAAAATGGTTAAAAGAAATAAAAACATATTCTTGTGATAAGATTGAATTAGTACTTGTTGGCAATAAATCAGATATACTTAAAAAAGATATTACTATTGAAGAAGTAGAAGAATATGCATAATAAGAGAAATTAGAATTTTATGAAACTTCAGCTAAAACTGGAAAGAATGTAGATGTTGTCTTTGAAAGTGTTGCAAATAAAATTTTAAGAAAAATCGAAACTAAATAAATTAATTTAGATGATTAAGTATAATTATTCCATAAAAAATAGATGTTAGGAATTAAAGTTAATTTTAATGGAAAAATGAAAAAAAAAAGTAAATCTCAAAATAATTAATCTCCATATTATAATATAACATTAAATGGATAATAAAGTGAATCAAATAAGAATGATAAAAAAAGTTGTTGTTGACTTTTTTACTTAATTATCTTAAATTTTGATATTTATTATGTATTAATATCTAAATACATCTTAAGAAGAGTATTTCATTAAACTTATTATTTAATTAAATATATAAACCATCTGATTCATCCATTAAAGACATTTGATTATTATATTGTCTTAATTCGTATTTCATAATATTATTGAAAGTCTTATTTATTCATATTGCAATAATTGTACAGATGATCAAAATAAAGTAATTCAAAAGCAAATTCTTAGGATTTGAATCTGTAAAATTAAATTTAATTGGCCATTTTATCAAAGAATAATTAGATTATTATTAAAGTCTTACTACTTCTTCATATATTGCTCTCTCTATTCCAATAATTTCATTGACTCAACATGATATAAGATTGATACTTATTCTTATGATAGAATACAAGTTGGTTATTGATACACTATTCCTATTTAATTTTTATTACATCTTAAACTATTTACATTTGGTGCACATTTATGATGAACCTTTATCAAAAATAATTTATTAATCATTGATAGTATAATTTTCACTTTAATATTGATTCTTTTAATAAGAACTCTGAATTGGCCTACATAATAATAATTATAAAAGTTTTATAATTTCAAAGTATTATTTTTTTCCTATTGATTTGTGTAAATATCAATTAAGAAGGAACTTAATTTTATATACTTAAATGGTATCTAAAACTATTATATAATTGGGTAAAACAAAGTGAATACATGCTACACTAATTAACAATTAAACTATTATCATATATAAATTATATACAAATCATTATAACATTCTATACTAGGTTTGAGGTTTAGAAATTAATAACAATAAACTCAATTTAAATCTTCTATTCTTTTCCAATTTAACAAATGTTCTTCTTCTTTCATTTGCTGTCACATCTTTCAAAAATTCCAATTAAAATTTACTCATTCTTTCCATCAATATTACATATTACATTTTATATTCAGGTATTCTTTTATTATTTTAAAGAATTCATACTTATTTTAATTAAACATTTCTATCACATAATTACTTTAAAAGAATCGAGTAGCTTATGGAGTTGTTGGTTATTTGATCAACTTTAATTCAGGAGCCTTATATTCTCGTACAAATTAAGGCAATTTATTTTATAGACTATTGTTCTTTCTATGTAATCTCAAGGAAATCTGATTATATTTGGAATTGAACTAGAATGATTATTTAAATTCGCTTTAACTCGCTAATAAAGTAGATTAAATTAATTCTGTATTTTCAGGAGTGCCTCCCAAAAGATTCTTTAATTTTAGTCTTGTGGCAGGTAGTTAATTCTCATATAAACTACTTGTGTTTGAAATTGAGTTCTTACTTAGAAAGTGGTGACTACTTTTTGGAGAATTAAAGATACTGGATGTATCACTTTTTCTTTTTCTATGATAAGATTCACTTGATATTAATCTACCCATACTATCTCTTTCATTGATGAAGGGTACAAATGTTTGTTTTTTTTCAATTAACTGATTAAGAGGATGTTCATTGTTTGTTATTGAATCCATGATCAAGGCTCTTTTAACTGCCTCAGTTTTATGTAAAGCTGGAAGTTATTTGTCTTTGTAATACACACAATAATCTAATAAATTTTCAGAAGGATGCTTTTTCATTATTTATATTTTGTAATTAATAATGAGTTACGAATCATGTGATTTATAAACAGATTCAAGATATCCTTTTGATCCAAGAGCAAATGCATTTGAATTAGCGAAAATGGAGACTATAAGAAGGAAATAACATCCATTAATTTTAATAACAAGAGTTAAATCAAATGGATTTCATTATTTTATAGGTCCATCAAAATCTTATTCTAATGAATATCCAATTGAATTAGAACCTTATATAAGTAAGGAAGATTTTGAAGCCTTCATAAATGAAGTAAATAATGTCATCATAAAATATTGGCCTTGTTTTTTCACATTCATTTTGGCATTTGGTTTTTCTATTGTTTCTTGTTTCTTAAGTCTTTATCTACCTAGAGTTTGTATTGAAGATGTTGAAAGATTTTTAGGATATGTTTTAGAGAGATGGAATGAGAGTTGGGAAGAGAAGATGATTAAAGTGGAATACAAAAGGAATCTATTTAATAGTGAATTATAATTTTATAAATTATGATAATGTTGTATTATTTGTTATGATCATTTATAAATGAGAATTAAGAATAATGAAAACTTGAATTAGAAACATTTAAATTTTATATAATTTAATGAAAGTGTTATTACTTTGATTAATTTTGAGATTCAATTAGTCTTATATTGTGTTTAATAAATAAATGAGTAAATTATAAGAATCAAATACATTTGAAAATAGCAAGAAATATAAAATAAAAACAGAACGTAGTACTTTAATGGCATCACCAAAGAATAAAGAATTCGATGTATAAGAAGATTTAGTTAAGAGATTGAATGAGAATTAAAAGAGTTTATAAAAAGAAATAGAGAAATTACATTAAATTGTAGAAAATAAGGAAGATTAAATAAGAAAATTGTAAGATTTAGTGAAATTACAATAAAAGGAGATTGATCGATTGACTCATATTAATGAATATTTAATGTAAGCAAATTAGACAAAATTGAGCATCTTAAGAGATGAGAGATAATCAAATTAAGGAAGTAAAACAAATGTAAAAATAAAGAATCATAAATCATTAATGCCTTTAGATAAAAAGGTTAATAAATAACCAGAAGATAATACATAAACAATTAAATTATATCGTAGATAGACATTTCGTAATCCTACATTAATGAAGTTCCATCAAGAAGAAGGAGACACATTTAAAAGTGATAGAAATACATCTGGATCATCTAATTTTTATGACATTCTACAACAAGAAGATTGTTTCAGAACAAATGCTATTTTAAATATTTAACTATGTACTAAAGAATTTTACTTATAATAGCTGATGAAGATGCAACTACTTAATATAATTAAGATGGAACAGTTTCATTAATGAAAGTGTTATTAGATTCTGAAGAAATCTTTAGTGAAATCATATAATCAATATCTGCATAGAAATTGTCATTTCTGTTTGATAAATTTAAGAGAGTAATGTCAGATCATTAATAATTATTTATATTAGTATTAAGATTGAAAAAGATTGTGACTGGAGCATTATAAATGAATACATCTGTTCTATTAGATGATGCATTATAAAATATTATAGATAAATGTGTTGATTGTTTAGAATGTGATAGAGCATCATGTTTTATTGTAGATTAAACAAAAAAAGAATTATGGACTAGAGTAGCCAAAGGAACATCTACAACTATTCGATTACAAATTGGTTAAGGATTAGCTGGTTTTGTTGCTTAGAATCATACAATATTAAATATTGAAGATGCCTATAGAGATTAAAGATTTAATACATAATAAGATGCAAAGAATAATTATAAAACTAAAACACTTTTGGTTTCTCCTATTTTAGATGGTGACAAATGTGTTGGTGTATTATAATGTGTTAATAAATCTAATGGTTTCTTTACTAAAGATGATGAAGCTTTATTATAAATAATGGCTGAATTTAGTAAAAGTGTTCTTAAGAATGCTCTGAATCATGATGCATAAATGTTAATATAAAATAAACTTAGACATATCATCAGAACAGGCATCATTTTATAAGGTTGTCTATTCAAAAAAGATAATATATAAGAATTATTACTTTCTTCAGAAGAAAGACTTAGATCATTAATGAATGTTGATTAAGCAAAGGTTATCTATTGGAATAATAATTTATATCACATTAATAAAGATGGTAAGATGACAGAGACTTAAAATCTAATAGGCATTGTAGGTAAATGTATTGAAGAATCATAATTGGTAGCAGTAAGTAATTGTTATACTAGTCCTATATTCAATCCAAATATTGATATTGAAACTAATATGCCTATAATATGTATGCCTTTAAAAACATAAAATCATTAAATTATTGGTGCCATTTAAGTAGTCAATGTAAAGGGAATTGGAAATATTTCATCTAATAGTGATGCCAAGATTAATTCAATAGATCTAGATATGTTGGAACTCTTTTGTTAACATTGTGCTTAATCTTTATTGTAATGTAAATTACATACCTAATAATTATGATATTAATTAAATAATATTAAATAATAATGGGCAATTCACAAAAAAATGATTAGAAATTAATCTCTACAGTTTGGTTAGGTGTAAATGTAACAAGTAAATCTTAAGTTAGGATGAGTGGTCATCGTTAATGAAAGAAAAATTATCTCGTCTTTCTGAAGAATGGATTGTTCCTTCAATCAAATGTTTAGATAGATTTTCTTAAAAAGAACACAAAAAATTCAGAAATTAAGTTAAACTAATTTGTATCTTTTGTTTATTATTGAATAGTAAAAAAGAAAATCAGAGAAGATCAATATGAAGAATTATTCAAAAGAAGTTAAGTATTTTTGTAAATTCATTTCAATTAATTATGATTCTATAGAAACAATAATGAATATTTTAGATAAGATTTCCAATTAGGTATCCCAATATCAGAACTTACAATTTCTACAAATACTAATTCTAGTAAATTATAGTAATATATCTTAGTTGGTAAAATCAATGATTATCAATCTATATCATCTAAGATATAAGATAGTTTATTAATGGAAGATCAAAGTTCCTAGGTTTAATAATTTTATGTTTTAATATCTTATATAAATGATGTAGTAATTTGCCATAAACATCCATTTATACATCTAATGAATTAATTTAAAGAATGGGCAACTATTTAATTAACTAATATTAAGAATTCTAATAAACATTAATTAAAATAAAAGCTTTAAAGATTTTAGATCTCCTCGGATCTCTTTTTGAATTTTCTCATTTTTTCATTAAATGAATATTTGGGAGATTTTAGTGATGAAATAAATGAAGAAGGATCCAATAAATATATTAAAGATAAACAAAATTATTTTAATTTATTTCTATAACATGTACTTTTTTTATATATATATATTTAGATATATAATGAAATCTTAATAAATCATCTTATGGATATACTTAAAATAATACATTAAAACAACCAAAATAATTTTATTTAAAAAATAAAACATATACAATTCAAATTTGAATGTTTTGAAATTCCAAAAAAATATCTAATTAATGATAAACCATTCAATTAAGAAATCTCATGTTTAAATGAAGTACAATAATTAAAACGACCAGCAGATATTTTTTATTGTTTCATGAAAACATTTTTAATGATCAAGGATCATTTAACTAAATCTGCATCTAATTTTTTGATTTTCCAAGTAACCAATTATGTTATTGTGCATTCTAATGTTGAATATATTTATGCAATTCTCCATTTACTAGAACTCTTCTATTGTAATTCACTTATTTTACATAAATATCATCAATCGTTGGAATTCATATAAAATATTATAATTTCTTGAATCCTTGAGATTAATGATGAATTAAGTAACAAGATTATTTATAAAAATTAATAAATAAATAAAAATGCAATAAAATCTAAAACCTCTACTGATTATTGACTCTAGATATACTCTCTATGACTTAAGACAAAAAAGAACATACAAATATAATACTGTTCTATAGAAATCCTTCATATTACTTCAACAGCATTTTCAAATATTAGTCATTTTTTGTCACTCTAAATCTAATACTAATGAATTTTTTTATAATGAATTTCAAAAGAATTTTTAAGGAATCGACTCAAAATAACTTTCAATAAAAGAATTATAAAACACTTCATTTCAGAATCAAGAAATTATTGTTATAACTCATAATTATGAATAATTCATTCTCAATCAAAAATATCAGTTATACTATTTTTCAAGTGTTTCATAACAATTAGATAAAAAAAAATAATTAGAACTTAAATATTATTAAACAAATCCTAAATCAAATTTTCATATTTCCCATATTCAGTAAGTCTTTTCATATTTTTCAAAGTCAGAAAATCCTTTCTGTGTTGGTTATTATTTTTATCCTAAAAAATTCAATGAATTAATTTAATTTGATGCATTAATTAGCAATAATAATTTCAATTATATCCCCATTGACTTTAGATTTTACAATAAATACATAAAAATTAATTTATTATTTCATAGACTAATGGATATCTATAAGAAAAAGGAAATCAATATGAAATAGAATGAGGTTGAATTATTTTAATAAAATTATGACAAATTTATAACTGAAAATGCCTAAATACCAGTTATAGATTCAATTGAATGTTTAAAGACGTTAATTTAGAGAGATGAACTTAATATTAAATTATAATCTATCTTTTCTAGTCCCCAATTCTAATCTGCTGTATAAGAACATCAAATAAAGATTATGACTCCAGAATAAATTGTTTATGAGAATAATGATTAAAATTAAGATTTGTCAAATCTAAAATATCCACTCATTGTAAAAAGTAAATAAGGAGCGTTGACAGCTAATTGTCATATAATGGCTATAGTAGTAAATGAAAAAGGACTAAGGGAATTGTTTAAGCAAGAATAATTTAAGTATCAGATTATTAGTAGATTAGAGGATAATTAATCTTGTAGTAAATTATTAACCATAACAGCATTATATACAAAATATATCAATTAGGAAGTAAAATGATTGTACAAAAACGAAAATCAATTCCTAATATAGAAATTAACAATTTTAAATTTGAAGAAGTAACTTTGATATTTATAAACTTTAGGGTTTTTACATTTTTGATACACAAAAAGACTTATTTAAAAATGTTTCATAATGTTTGAAATAAGTTGATGAAGGAATTCATGAATGTTCAAATGAAGATTAATTGCTTAAACAGATGGAATTATTATCTTCAATTATATCAAAGGATTTTAATTTACATCTTTTTGGTTTTGATATTATTGGAATGAATTGGGAATTCTATATTATTGATATAAATCATTTTCCAGGATATAAAAATGTAAGAAATTAAAAATGTATAATAGGTTGAAAATGCTAGGGAATTATTTGAGTAATTATTTATATAAGTATCAACAAAATGAGGATTTGATAGAAAAGATTATAATTTATTATAAAAATTTGTAAAATGATATAATTGCTAATCAAATTAATTTAGAAAATTCAGGAGCTAAATTTATGACTTCAATTTCTTCATCTTCATTTGATTAATGTGGAATTCTTGTATTTCTTTTACTTGGAGTTGTAAGTATATATGAAATTTATTTACTTTGTTTTCTTGGACTAATCTATTTTTATGAAGAATTATAAGAAAGTTTTGAGCTATTTTATTTATTATTCTCTCTTGGTTTATATAAATAGATCTGGTTATAATAAATAATATGTTATTTTTTTGGGGATTTTGGAGTTTTAGTTGGACTTTTCTTAGAACTCTTTTTATGATTATTCTTTCTTCCCATTATTTATCTATAAGTATCATTAGGATTACAAGCCCATAATTTTAGTCTTGATTATTATTATTGTTGAGTTTCTTCTGGATATGATATTTCAGGTAAATCTTTAATTTCTTATTCAATATCATTATTATCTGATAGTTTCTATTGGTATTATTATTAGTTCTGATTTAAGATATTGAACACTTCTTTCGATATTGGTTATTCATAATACTATTGTAATTACTCACTTTTATCTGTTTGATCTCCTTAGTTGTTAGACTCCATATAACGTTTTGAACTTGCCTTTGGAAATAGTTACTATTATTCTTATTTCTCCTAAACTTTAGACATATCCAAAATTTTAAATTGCACAGGTACAGGCGATAAATTTTTATGACCTGACTTTTCTTTGCTTTTATTTTTGATATTAGATTGTCTCTTTTATTGATAGAACCGTTCTTGTGATTCACTCATTATTTTTTCATGTGTTGAATGCACTTTAGTTAATTTGATCTCATTTAATTCTTTGATAGGAGTTTCTCTACTTGGAGTATTTTCAGTCCCTCTGAATGTAAACTTATTTTCTCTTTAAGGTGTAGGATTAATTTTCATAACTGAGTAAGAGAGTGGAGTACATAGTGTCTTGGAGCGTAACTTGTAGAAGGAAGGAGAAAGGGATCGACAAGCAAATAAAGGTCTAGTCACAACAAATGCAGGGATAGGATGGAATTTGCGATCTATGGAGCTGAAATGTTAACGAATTTATTGAATCTGATATTGCATTGTTTTATATATTAATACATTCATCAAGAAAAATCAATATTTCTTAAACAACTTAAATAGAATTATGTTATCATGATAATTTAACATATATTTCATTATTTATCAACTTATATTAATCCTTAACATCTTCTTGTATTTTTTATTAATTATTTTATATATTATTATACTTTTATCTTTTTATTCTTTAAATTAATTATATTCTATAATATGGATGCAAATATTAATATTAAGTTGATTGTAATTATCTTGTTAAAAATATATATATACTTATGTTAATATATATTAAAAATTTAAATTTTAAATACACAAAATATTTTGTGAGTTCTGTATATATAGGTGAATAAGAATTCTATTGATTTATCTTTATTAGATGAGTGTTTGAATAGACTGAATTCATAAAAATAATATTGATAATATAATTATAAAATGAAAACAAAGGAACTTTGGAATCACACAATTGATAAGCCAACTGAGCCAAATTTGAATCTCACAAATCAAGTATTTGCTTGTGCTTTTTTAAAAGGTAAAATTTATGCAATATTATGAATAGATGGAGATGTTGTGGTTGCCGCTGTAGGTAATGCTATACTCTTATTTGATACATAAAAATCTGAAATGTTAAGACCACCTTTAAGAGGACAACATAAAGACACAATCACTTGTTTAGCTGCATCTAAAGATGGAAATAAAATGGTTACAGGTAGTGCAGATAAAACAGTTGTTGTGTGGGGATTCAATATCACTAGAGGTGAAAAGATGTTGGATGCAGAGAAATGGTTTTCACATAGTGATGCCATTTAGTGTGTTGCCATAAGTCCTTTGATGTATTAGATATTTACGGGTTCAAATTAAGAATACTCTTTATGGATTCCTGGAATGGGCAATATTGAAAGGTAGAAGTATAAGGAGAAAATAATATGTGCAGCATGGAGTGCTGATGGACAATATATTTCATTTGGGACAATGAGTGGTATGATTGAGTTCTTTACACATTAGGAATTGTTGTGATCACAGATAGATAAGCACATTAATTGAAGGAGATTTCGACTTAGAAAGGTGGACCAGTATGGTGTATGGAATGGACTCCGATAACATCTGAGTATTAATAGTCTCAATTAACTGTTGGAGTTTGGATGAATTCATTATATTAATTTGATTGTAATGGATAATAAATTGGGGCTAGAATAGAATTACCATTTGATCCTTTACATATCAATTATTAATATAATGGTGAATATATGGCAATTGCAGGAAATAATAATAAGATTAATCTATATACAAGAGAAGGAGGATTCTTAATAGAAGCCTGTTCACTTAATGATTGGATCTGGTGTACTAAATTAAAACCAAAATCCACAGTAATTGTTTGTGGTACTAATGATGGTGATATTGTTGTATAAGAATTATTATCAGAAAATGTTACTGCATTATATGATGATAAGTTTGTTTAGAGAGAACAATTAACAGATGCTATCATATTATCAATGATATCTAATTAGAAGGCAAGGATTAAATGTAAAGAATTAGTCAAAAGAGTGGCTATATTTAAAGAGAAAGTGGCTATTTTATGTGGTATCAAGGTTTTAATTTATACATGTGTTATTAAAGGAGATGATTTTATGAAATATAAATAATTCAAGAAATTTTAGAAGAGAGTAGATTGTGAACATTTTTAATTGGCATCATCTAATGTCTTAATTGGAGCAGGATAGAAATTAATTGCATTTAATTTTAATGGAGATATGGATAAAACTTGGAGTTTTGAATCACCTATTACTGTTGTTTCTTGTTAAGGTGGTGCACCTAAAAGAGAATTAGTTTTGATTGGATTAGAGAATGGAGGTATCTATAAAATATTTTTGGATAATTCATTCCCTATATAAATTCATAAGGTTAATACACATATAAAATATTTGACAATGTCTTAAACAAAAAGAAAAATGGCATTGATAGATGGAAATTAAAATTTATAAGTATTAGATACTATCAGCAAAGAAGTTTTATTTGGAGAAATGGGTGTTGAAGGTGTTGCTTTTAATCAAGAATTTGAAGATTTGATAGCTTATTCAGGTAAAGGATTATTATTTTTCAAATGCATTACATTTCCAGCTTTAAATTAAAAAATATCTGGAAATGTTATAGGATTTAAAGGATGCAAATTATTCCTACAAAATAATAATTAAGTCTAAACTATTGATATATAATAAACTGCCAATATGCAAAGATATCTAGAGAAGAAGGATTTTTTGAATGCTTTAAAGATAGCTTGTCTTGGTGTAACAGAATAAGATATAAGGGCTTTAGGTATTGAGGCATTGATAGCAGGGGAATTTGAAATAGCAAGAAGAGTATTATAGATAAGAATATTTTTTAGTGTTTTTTAAGAAATAAAGATTACTAATTTATTGATTTACTATTGAAATATGAAAAGAAAAATATGGATGCTTAAACACTGAATGAATTAAATGCAGAGGCTTTGGCATATTAAGGAAGATTCATGGATGCTGGTAATCTATTAATTAAGGTTGGGTAAGCTGATAGAGCAGTATAATTATTTAAAGAATTAAGGAGATGGGATGATGCAATAAGTAATTAATTATTTTAAAGTAGATTTTGCTAAAAAGGGAGATGTTGCTTATAGAGCTGTTACATCTGGAGGAAGAACTGGCACTGGAGTTAGAGCACCAACTTCTTAAGGAAGAACAGGTACAGGTAGAGGTTAAGCTGTTATGCCATAACCATAAGATATAGCACCTCCTAAGATAGAAATGAATATGTTGTTAAGAGAATAGGCTGAATGGACAAAAGAATCTGGAGATTGGAAGGCTGCAGCTGAATTATTTGTCACTTGTTAAGAATATAAAAAGGCAATTGAATTATATGGATAAAATAAATATTTGGATGGATTGATCAATGTTTGCAGAATGTTAGATAGATAAGAAAATTCAGATAATATTGTTTTGTGTGCTAATTATTTTAAGAAACTCAAACATCATGGAGGTGCTAAAGAAGCTTATCTTAAATTAAATGATTTAAAAAACCTTATGATTTTACATGTAGAATTTCAAAAATGGTAAGAAGCCTTATAAATTGGAAGATCTAATAAGGAACTTCTTGAAATTGCCAAAGTACCTTATGCTGATTATTTATTATTAAATGATCGGTATGAAGATGCTCTCAAGGCTTATAAAAGTGCAGGTAGATTTGATATTACAATGAAAATGACCAAAGATATGGCCAAAAATTGTATAGAAGAATAAAGGTATCATGATGCTAGTTAATATTTATGGAATTTAGCAATTGATTGTTTAAATTAGATTCAAGATTATAAAAATCCATCAGGAGATGATGTGAAAGCAATCACATAATATCATGAATATAGTGATTTAGCAGATGTCTATTATGCATATTAAAAGATACATAGTTTCATTTGTGAACCATTTCAACCTTTATCAGGAGAATCATATTTTCAATAAATAATGAATTCTTCTAGATTCATAATATCAAAGTGGAAAAGTGTTTATTAGGGAATAAAAATGAGTTATGTTTATTATGCTTTAGCTAAGTGTGCAGCTCAACTTGCATGTTTTAAAACAACTCGTATATGTTATGAGAAATTGAATGTAAATAAATCTTTATAATAATTATTTAGTAATTCAAGATACATGCAGAATGGAGTGAAGAAATAGATCTTCAATCTTTATTAGTTAGATCAAAACCATATACAGATGATGAATCTAAATTACCATTATGTATGAGATGCTCAACATACAATGTAATAATTAATGTTAATGAACAATTATCATTATGCAATGCTTGTTTGCATCCTCTCTTTTGTTCTTTTATTAGTTTCTCTACTCTACCCCTTGTTGAATTTAAAGTTGATAATTCATTATCCAGAGATGATGTGGAAAGATTGCTTAATAGTGAAAAAGTATTTATTAATAAGAGACCAGGATAATTATTCCAAGATAAAATCAATGAAATTATTTAATAATAACAAACATCCCAAGATTAATATTTAGTGGTAGAATTAGATGAGACTGCAATTTAATCACTTTCTCCTGAAGAAGTTTTGATTGTAGATTATAGGTAATATTGCAGTACTATTGATGTTAAATATTATAAAAATATGGTTGGAGAATAACCTATTCATGTTTGTCCTGATTGTGGAAGATTCTTCTATATTGATGAACATGAATTTGAATATATATAAAAAAAATGTTGTCCATTTTGTAGAATTTCAGATAAAAAAATACCATAGAAGGATATTTTTGATATTTGATAATTGAAATATAATAAATAATTAAATATATATTAATTGAAAGAGATGAATAATGCCTATAAAGTACAAACACCAAAAGTGCAAGGTGGACAAGCACAAAATGTCAAATTCCCATCATAAAATGATCAAATAAAGGAATTAGTTACTTAATTCAAATTTAGAGAATAATAAAGAATAGATGAATGCAAAAAGAAGATGAATTAGATTAATACAAATTTTAGTGATATAAAATAACCTTGAAAGTTCATATTTTCATTATCTATTCACATTTTCTATAATAATTTTTCTAATATCATTTTTCTATTAATATTTTGTAATATATTTTAAATAATTATCAATATTAAAATATAATATTAAAAAAAAGTATACTAAAGGTAAAAATGACAACGATAATTAAAAAAGATCCAAGCTATATATATTCTATAGTCATATTAATAAATAGACATCTAAAATCTTATCAATCCTTTACTATATAATAATCATATTAGAATCAAATTAATAAATTTATTCTTTAGAGTTCAATATTGATAATCTTTATATAAATCAATTTTTATATGTGTATTAATAAAAAAATAATTAATTAATTACTATTTTCTAAAATAAGTATTGTTATAATCTTTTTGATATTTGAAATTCAATTTCATCAAAGAATTTATTTGAATTAACATAAAATACTTTTATGAATTTTATTAATTAAATTTAAACAGTTAATCTAATAGATATAGACTATCTATTAATCTTTAATCTTAAAATGAGTATTTCAATTGAAACCACTACTATTTATGAATTATTATCTTATGATTTAATCATTAATATATTTTAAAACAAAATTAATTTAATGTTTATTTAGAATCTCATCATTTTTTCTTATATTAATAAAACTATTTTTAAATAGTATATCAGTGTATTCTTAAAATTTAAGAATTTTTTTCTCTTCAAATTCCTTAACATAATGATTACAAAGACATTTTTTTAATTTATATCATAACAAACACCATTTTTACAATTGATTAAACAAGTAAGATAAATAAATTTATCAGAATTTAATAATATTTTTACATAACAACCTAATAAAATATATATATTTAAGATAATATATATAAACAAAGCAAAAACACTATTTTTGAATTAATTTAATATTTTAATGGGAGTTTGTAGTTCATCCAAACAGTGTGATAGCAAGACCAAACACAAGGATAATTTTAACTCAGCATTGACCAATACTGCAGAGGTTCAGCAAACCCTAAGAGAAATACCTCCAACCTAAAATGAATAGAGGTTAAATGAAAACCAAACCGTTTAAAGAAAATTGAGAAAATCAGGGACTTTGAGCTATTTTGAATATAAACAAGATAAAACAACAATAGACAAACAATTAAGTAAAATTTACTTTATATGTGTTTAGGAAGTAACAGGAAGATACCTTAGAAAGTACCTTAACTTAAAATCAAAGTCACTGATGCAATAGCTTCAAAAGATTATTCTGTGTATAAGGGAAAGGTCAAAATACCCAATAAATCAACTCTTCGAGTAATGCAACATAATAGCGATGGATAATTGGTAATTATGGAATAATTGCCATATGATTAAGAGGGTAAGGATTATATTGAGTGGCTCTAAAAAACCAATTTGGTAATTATTATTGTGATAATGAGTAGGAATTTTATCATATTGGAAAGATTCATGAAATCTTTATCTTTGGAAAGTAATTTTAAATAATAAGTGAATTTTGCACAGGAGGTCCATTATCTGATTTATTGCATTGCAAATTATCAGAATAGATAGTTAGTAATATTCTGGATTAAATATTTGAAATCATTAATTTCCTTCATTCAAATAAGTTATCTCACAATAAGTTGACAATAGATAGTTTTTCTTTTTATTACGATTTGTAAAATTATTTGATTAAGTTGACTGATATCAGAAGTTTATTTAAACCTTAAAGAGAACCTTAACTTCAACTTATTTAATATGCATCTCCTGAAGCTCTAACCTCTCATCATCCTCATAAATCAAATGATATTTGGTCATTAGGAATTATTGCCTATTAACTTATGACTAGAAATTTGATTTATGAAGGTGATCAAGATTTGACTACAAATCAAGAAGTGAAATAGGCAATCCTAAGATGGACATCTAAATAGGATATAAAAGATGAAATATCTGAAAGTTTTGAAGATTTAATTTTAAAAATGCTCAATCCTAATAAAAATGAAAGATATACTATAGAAGAATGTTAGAAACATGAATTTATTGTACGTCATTAGAATCATAACTTGAATTGCTATTTTAAACACATATTTACAGAGAATTTTAGTAGTAAATTGTAGAAATGGTTTATGATTTATCTTCTAAATAACTATGAACATTCTCATTATCATGTAGCACATAGAATATTTGATGTATTAGATAAAGATAAAGATGGAAAATTGAATACAATAGAATTATTAGATTTTGAAAAAAGACTTAAATAAGCATAAGGATAGGAGATGAATATTAAAGTCATATAGAATTTAATAGATAAAAATATGAATTTAGGATTAGAAGATTTTATTCTTATGATATCTAATAAATCATTATACATAACTCATCACAATCTCGATCATAGTTTTAAGAAATTAGGTAATAAAAATTAAGAAATTACTGTAAAATCTTTGTCTAAAATAATCAATATTTCAGAAGAGGAATTGACAGTGGAATTTAATAATCATTAATTGTTTTATGAGGTATTTTTAAATATTCTATATTAGTCTTATTGTATTCCTTTAGAATTTGCATTATATGAGTCAATTATGAACTAGATTATGGTAGTTTAAAATGAATTTTAATGAAATTTAATTGATTATATCATTAATAAAAATGCTAAATTTGTTAAATTCTTTAGAAAACAATCCAAAGGTTCCATTCTAATTAAGAAGATATCGCCCTTCATTAACAATTCAAAGTGAACCAAAAAATTAACTTACTAGATAACATACAATTTAAGATCTTTTAAACTTCAAATTGTCTGGCATGTCTAGTAATATTCCTCCACCATAATCAATAATTTAAAGAAAATTGAGTATTAGACCTTCATTAAAGTTGACCAAAATTACTCCTTTTGTCACAGAATCAGGAGATAATTGTACACCCCTTATAAAGAGAACTATCTCTTTGGAAAACACCAAGAAAGTTGACTTTCACCCTTCAGTCTTGGTAATTTACTCAGAGAATGGAATAAAGAAGAGAGAGAAGTTAATTGATGAATTTAGAGTTAAAAGAAAAGGCACCAGAAAAAACTGTATAATAATTTAAAAAAAATGAGTATCCAAATAAACCGATTTGATGATAATATTGAGTATAGATTAAACAATCAAATATAAAAGCATTTTTATATTTAATCTTTCATTATCAAAGCTTATTAAGATATTAATTTATCATTAATACTTAATTTAATCATAATTTTATCCAGATTCTAATTATATATATATTATTTATACAAATTCTTCTATCTTTAACTTTAACAATTATGTGATTACTCACTTTAACATTGATTACAATTAAATCCTTTGTTTATGTTTCATTAATATTTTGACTAATCAATAATTAAATTTAGATGACCTCATGAACAAGTCAATTGAATTTTTATTAATTATAATCAAATCCAGTAGAATAAAAGAAGTTTCGGATACATTCCTAACAATCTTCATATTGGTAAATTTCAACACCATCAATATATTAACTAGAATGAAATAGTTTGATCTTAACAATTATTTATCTATTAATTGATTTTCAAATTAAACTATTTACATTTCATCTTTTAATTCTTTCATAAAACTATAATATTTATACACTAAAGTTTTCTATAAAACCCTATTAATTTATCATAATTGATATAATCATACAATCTTATCATATAAATTTCTATTGTTTTATTAAATTATATTAACAATTTTAGATAATAATTTATTTTTTTAATTTGAAATGATTAATTCTTATAATCATTTATATGTCAATGTGAAGGATTTATGCCCATAAAATACAGTTAATTTGATGGTTCTATACTTTAAATTGAATAAGAGTATGAATAATTAAATTGATTTTATTTATTTTAAAGGTGACTTATAGATTTAAAGATGAATCTAGTTTGCAAGTGTATTATTTACTATTTATAATACTAATTTTGTTGAATATCAATTTATAATATTGGAATTAGATATATTTTGAAATAGTTAAATTTTAATCATTATCTGTATAATTATTTATTGTTATCTGAATAATGATTGATTAAACAATATAATTTAACAATTGATCAATAATTTTAGGATTAACTATTATTTATTTAATTTTATTTTTTCTTAAATTATTTTCTGATAGAGACTATTATCAATTTAATTGGAATAAGTTTATCTTTCAATAACATATGAATTACTTATAAAGAATTATCTGAAATATTATGTCATAAGAAATTCATTTATAATAATTTTAATAATATTAAAAGCATCTAAATTTTAATTTTTCTTATTTAATATTATGTTAAATAAAAATAAAATGAGGACTCTTTATTATCAATCTATTGGAATTGGTGTTTCATAATTAAATATGAATTCTATGTACTCTTATAGATTTAACTATATATAATATAAATATAATATTCTTACACCATCATTGAGATTAAATGATTTAAAATCTTAAAGAATTTATAATTCATTAATATTATCTATTACTTTATATAATGATTTTGGAGTGATTAGATTTGATTATCTAGATAGAATTTTAAAACTAGATTCCATAATGTCTTAAGTTAAAATAATATCTTTATTAGAAGCTGATAGAAGAAATTCATCTAAAGTGAGATCTTTTTATAGATTTAATTGATCAATCAAATCCTTACCTTCAAGTGAAAATAATTCTTTTAATTCTTCTAAACTCAAACTTCCATCTGAATTAATATCAGCTGTAATAAATAATTTGGTTAAGACTTTTAAATGATCATTAGCATAATTTTGAAGTAGATACTAAAATATACATTTATGTAAATAGGTCATATTCTTACATTTTATCATATTTTTTAACGGTTGTAATAAATCTTATGGTTAAACTTATTTCATCTTAATGAGGAATGGATGTTCCAAACATTATTTTAAACTAATTCTATCATGACGATTGATGTGTAACATTTCAAGTAATAATGAATTCATCTCTGAAGGATATTTATTTAAATAATATTCAGGTTTGAATGAATGAATTTCTGAAATATCATAAGGTAATTCTTTATTTTTTAATTAGAGTATTATAATTGCCAATGCCCAAACATCACTACATTAATTTTTGGTTTTAATTTCAATAGGATTACGATCATTATATTTATTGTTAGAATTTTAATGCTTTGATTATAATGGATCTTCATAAAGATGAGCATTTTTTGGATATATTAATTAATAAATGCTTCTGATATTAGATAATTTGATAAATGGTGTAGAGGAATCATCAAAGATTGAGAAACTGTCAATTGTTAATTCATCATGACTTAATCCTAAAGAATGTATATAAGCTAATGCTTCAATCATTTGATAAAATATTATTCCAATTTATTGATCATCATATTTACGATTTTCTATGTATTTAGATAAAGAACCTCCTGAACAACATTCATACATTATTTAATATGTTTTTTTTTAATGATCAACAAGAACGTCAATTATTTTTACAATATGCATATTATCCTAAATTATTAATCTGCTTACCAGTTTAATTTCTTCCAATTTCTCAATATATTAGTGATTCTTACTATCAAACTTAAGTAACTCAACTTAAACTAATTAGCCTGTTTCATTATGTTACATTACCGTTTTGCCTAAATTTTCTGCTATGTTATACATCATATCATACCTAAATTTTTGCTTGACACTATTGAATAGTTTCTAGAGGCAGACACTTGAAGAGTTTTAGTTCCTTATCTAATACTGTTTCTTTTATAAGGAACATTCAATAATGATGATCTCTTTATTTATTGCTACTCTTATAATAAAGAAGGTTAGACAATCAATGTTTTTGTTGTAGTAGTTGTAGCATGTGAAGCTCTTCTAATACTCATTGTACCATTTTTTATTGAATTAATTTATACTGGAGTTGTTGTTTTATTAGGAGAATGGTTCCTTTGGGCAGTTAAAGCTTTTTTATTTAAATTAAGCTCTTCCAATTAGTTTGTATTATTTTTCTATGCTGAAACTAATGAAATTTATTGATTTGCTTAGGTTTCCGGTTAAAGTTTCTTTTATTTCTAATTATTTTTTGTAGATGAAGAAGTACAAACTCCCATTAATTATAAATAATCAAATTTAAATTAGGGACATTTAGAAGTTTATCATATAAATACAACTATTTAAATATCTTAAATATAATTATTCACTTGGATTAGATATAATTCAACTATTAAATTATTTTAAATAATATCTAATCCATTTAAACTCACTTTCTTTAGGACAAATATATATAGACAATATTATTTTTACTAAATTAATATTTATTCTGTGATTTTTATATTATAAAATTCTCAAAATAATTGATTTTCATTTATTTAAAATTAATTCAATTGTTTACTAGGATTATTATATAAACACATATATAATCAATTATTATAATAGTTCTTTATAATTGTTAAGCTCAATAAATGTAAACATAACCCATATATAACGATTGACTTATTTTGAAAAAAATACTATCACTATTTATAGATATAAGTGTAATACATTTTTATTTATTCTTATTTTGTAATTTAATTCACTTAACTCATATAAATTTTGTAAAAAACAACATTATTATATATTAAAATTCTCAGCCTCTTGTAGATTCAGAATAAGATTAAAAGAAACTTGAAGAATTTAAACTATTAGCTAATATAGAAAATGATTAATTGGTTTATATCAAATCCATTATATAAAAAAATAAATTATAAATTTAATCAATAAAGTTAAAATTATAAAAACAGTATAATAATTTTATAATATTTCATTTTAACAATAAATACTAGTATTCTTGTAAAAGGTAGACATTAGATATAAATTTTAATGATTTATAAATTTATAATTTATTTACTTTTTTTTTTGGTATATTTTAATTTGTCAAATAAGCGGGAAATCTATTTCTTAAGATGAATTATTTTATAAGGACATTTATTTAATTATAAATTACATGTATACAGGCACTATTTCAGTAATCTATGGTCCAATGGTAAATGTATTATAATATTTCAGTTTTCTGGTAAAACAAGTGAACTAATGAGATTGGTTAAGAGATTTACAATTTCTGAAAGAAAATGTGTTGTTTTAAATTATGCAAACGATAACAGATACTCAGAAGAATAATGTATTTCAAGTCATGATAAGTATGCTGTTTATTTAAAAAAATGAAGACAATATTTAAAAGCCGTAAAAGTATGCAAATTGAATGAAGCTTATGATAAGTGTAAGGAAAGTGATGTTGTGGCTATTGATGAAGGTTAATTCTTTTAAGATGTAATTAAAATTAATAATTATATAGATTGTGGAATTTAGTGAGAAAATGGCAAATTTAGGAAAGATTGTTATTGTAGCAGCTTTAGATGGAACCTTTGACAGGAAACCTTTTCATAATATTTTAAACTTAATACCTTTAGCAGAACGCATAACAAAATTAACTGCAGTATGTTGGTTTTGTAAAAGAGAAAATGCATCATTTACTAAAAGAATAGTATAATCATAAGAGAGTAAATAAAATAAATAAAATTTTAGTTGAATTGATTGGTGGTGAAGATTGCTATAAACCAGCATGTAGATAGTGTTTCCATTTAGCTGAAAATCAATTGAAAAGTCAATCTATTCCACAATCAATATATGTTAATTAAGAGAATCATTATGATCAAAATAATTTGATTTGCTGAGCAAAAACTATAATTAATTTATATTTTTTATTATTAAACCATCATGAGTTATAATGGAAATGCATTATTGACACCTTCACGATATGGTGGTGAATCTTGGAATGCTTAGACATGCTTCACTGCTTAAGAGGACTATTTTGAATGTTTAGATAGAGAAAATTCAACTAATGGTAATTGAATTATTAATCCAGTCAATCGTAAACTTTGTGGAAGAGAACATTAATTATGGAAGGAAACATGTCCAGATAGTGATAGAAGAGCCTAAATGATATTTAGAAGACTTGAAAGACAAAATTAAGCATTGTATACATCAGAATAGCTCAGATAATATAATAATCATTAAAACAATAGAAGCTTCAAATGATTAATGAAAAATGCACAAAATAAAATAAAAAATATATTATAATAATATAAAGAATAAAAATAAATTAATAATCTACTTTTATTATATTGATATCATTAAAATAATTGATTAATGGATAATATTTGGTGAGAAGAAATTGAATAAAAAAATCAAATTATAATTTTTGATTAAAGAGTGTGTTTTAAAAAGATTTACTAAAAATTGTAGATATATAAGATGTATATAATTAAGAAATCACATTCAAAATATTGAGAATGATATGTTAATTTAAATAAATCTTAAATTAGTTAAAGATAATAAATAAAAAAAAAGTGATATATTAATAATGTCATATATTTCTAGTTGGCCTGTGTTTATAGAGTGTGATCCATGCACAAAGTTTTGGAATAGAAATGAATGTGTTATTGATCATAATATTTTAATGAATGAAGAATTAATGAAAACAGATCAAAAGAATATTATAATTAAAGAATAAACATATATTCTAACCAATTAGGGTTAATTTTACTATTAGAAACAAAATAAATTGAGATGGGTTTAATTAAATACATCAATAAGTGTTAAACTTATAGAATTAAAGTTACCTCAAAGAGAACATGATGTTGTAAAAGTAATCCGAATAAAGAGAAATTAAAGAGTATACGCATGCTTTTGGAGTTTAGATTTGTAATTGTTTAACTGATTACAGTTAGAAGACATTCTAATATTTTAAAAGAATAGCAGGATTTTGTGTATGTTAGAATTTTGAACAACTTTACACAATATAAGATCTATTGGGAAAAGGTGGATATTCAAAAGTGTATCAATTGTGTCCAGTGAATAGATTACCTTATTAGTAGTAATATTATGCTGGCAAAATATATAATAAAGTTGAAGTAAATTCAAAAAAGAACTTAATTTAAATATCACATTTAATAAGATAAGAATGTGAAATACTCAAAAAGTTAAATTCACCATTCATTATAACTTTATTTGAAATCATTTAATTAGATGAACAATTAAGTAATGAGTTTATGAATATGTTATAGTTTTGATAACAGAACTACTAAGAAGTGGATCATTATATTAATTACTTAAAGAGAAAGTTCGAATACAAGAAATTGAAGCTAATGGAATTATATTAAGAATTGCTTTAGGATTACAATGTCTACATAAGTAAATGGGATAATTAATTTAGTTTAGGGTATGTTCATAGAGATATTAAACTTGAAAATGTATTATTAGATAAAGATTAGATCAAAATTATTGATTTTGGATTTGCAGAATAAATAAATAGAGAAGTATTGACTTCAGGATAAGGAACTATTGGTTATATGGCACCAGAAATCTTTTAAGATTAACCATATACAGAATTAGGAGATGTATTTAGTTTAGGAGTAGTATATTATCTATTATTGACTGGTAAATCTCCATTTAGAGGACATAATTAAGATAATATTATGAGAGCAAATAAATTATGTGAAGTTGATTTTAGTGAATATTGTTTTGTAAATGTGAGTCAAAAAGTTATTAACTTAGTCAAAGCAATGCTTTAAAGAAATCCAAAAAATAGAATTAGTCTAAATGAAGTTATTCAATCATTGAGAACTTAAAATCCAATGATGGATTATCCTTATCATACTAATTCAGTTGATGGCTCTTAAATGACTAAATAAGCTGGAATTAGATCTCTCTATTTATTAAGTCAAAATTCTTAAGATTCTCTAAGAGGTTAGAAAGCTTAGTAGAATAGATTAAATGTTACAGATAAATTCGTTGTGAAGACAAGTACGTTTCGACCTTCACTTGTTAATTTAGATAGTAGTCATAATGAAAATGAAGACTTAGAGGATAATCATCTACCTGGATCTGTTGTGGAATTCTTGTTTGTTTCAATGAACATTATGAATAACAATAAATTTCCATGATATTAAATTAATAATTATGTAATTCTCTTGTATGTTCTGTGAACATAAAGGGAATCTCCCAGAATTACTTAATATGGTAAACATCAAAAAATATTCAAGGCTCTTTCCTCAAAATATCAAACTGATTTTTGTTAATTCTAATTACATAGTCCAATTACTATTCAATTCTAAGATTAAGTATGTTTTGAAGAATAAGAAGAGTATTTCAAATTGTATTTAGTCTAATTAATTAGTTATTATACATACCCATAACTGAAAGATAATCAAAAACACCTTACTGAATATTATAGATATCATAGAGACATCCCACGTATTTTCATTAAGAATATCACTTCTTAATTAGAAGTTTATCATGAAAAATAAAGAGAAATCAGATATAAGAAAATAAAGAAATAATTAGGAATGTAAGTCAAAGATACAACAAGAGATGATATTATTTAACCATTTAAGGCTCTTAAAGGTCTTAGTGAGTTATAGACTTCAAGACAATTGTAGTAATTGTTAAAATAAATCAAACCACTTCATTATGATAAAAGCGGAATTGCAACTTTGATTTAATAATAAAAGTAATAGATGTTACAATCCCCAAATTTAAAAAGATTATTAAAAATGGATAACATTAAAACTACTACCACTTTGATGACAACCAAAAGAACTCATCATACTTATCATACTATATAAGATATAAAAAAGAAAAGTCATAAAAAATAACTTACTTTATGCACTGAGTACTCTCCTGATGAAAGGAATGATTTTTATAAGAGATGGTCTGATGTTTTAAGTCATAGATAATTATAATATCATAAAAATAAAATAAAATGCACTCTTCTTAACAAAAAGAAATCACTTAAATGATTTTTATAATATTGTATTTATAATATGAATAAAGCTGTTAGAATAAGATGATAAATCATGTTATCTAATAATACTTTCAATGAAATTATCCAAAATCAAATTTAAAATCTTTGTTTTTTTAATCATAATTATGAAATTCATATTATATTTATAATATTCATCTGTATCTCTTATTTCAATTATTAAGTATAATTAATTTATTTAATCTTTTTAGTTATTCTACTTTATTAATATCTAACAAAAGTATTACTATTTTATCAAAATCAAATTATTTTTTTATATACTCCAAAAATTTACATTATTTTGGACATTTCTAAATTCATTAATAATCATCTCTATTAAATCTTAAACATCATCCTAAATATATAACAATTAGAATATTATAAAAAATCTTTATTATAAATTTTGATATTGAAGTAATTCAGAATATTTTACAACTCCTTTTAATCAGATTTAATTTTTACATTATTAAATTTAATCTACATACTTATAAATAATCATGAAATTAATAACAAATTAATATATAATATAAGCATATGAGCAAAACTAATTAGATGTCTTGTTTTAACATGTAATTTTAATCCTTTATTATTTATTGAATGTGCAAATCCAATCTATTTATCAGTTTAATCAAAAACAGTATAATAGCTATGTAAGAATGCATCACCTAACAATAAAAAGTCATCTATCTCTGATCTTTCTAGTTTAGTATTACATTTTGATTGACTGCCATCTAATATTGTACAAGCTATCATAATATTGATAATAATATTATACAATAGATATAGTCTTAAGGATTTAAAAGTAATTCTAAGGTACTATTGATTCTTATTTTTATAATAGGAAATTAATCAATAATTCCTTGTTCATGAGTTGCATCTACGAAGCAATGTACAGTACTATAAGATGGTGCATAATTTTCAACTTTGTATGAACATTGTACTCCTTTTGCTGTAAATACTTACAACATATCATCTATTGCAATTGCAGGAATAGTTAGACAACTAGTTCCACTGTCCACTAAAGCTGTTGTAATAGTAAATAATTCATCATCAATTGACATTCCCTCTATTCCTATCAGATATTGATATTCAGATAATAGTGGTACATAAGATATCTTTTAGTCCTTTTACACAAATTGCATATCAATACCTCCAAAAAGTATATAACTACCAAATTCACCTTCATCTTTTAAATATAATGAAAAGTATTTTTTAGATATAAGTTTTTATTAATAAAGTGATTCCAAAATAGATGGATATGGATTGGCAGCAATAGAATGAAATCCAAGTCCTAGAATACCTCCACTTGATGCAATATTCCCACTTGCATTTTCAATTAATAGAAAGGATTAATTAAACTTGATATTATGCATCCACACTTAATCCCAAGCCAAAGTACCTGAAATTGGACCATCATCATAGAAAATTTAATAACGAGAATCAGTTTTAATACAAGTCTAACTCGCTTTATAATCATATCGCTTGACTATTATATGAATTTCTTATTATATATTTACCATAATTAAGGAATCCTTTTGCATCTATTGATGGAACCCATAGATCAGAAGATCCAGTATCTATAATTAATTCCATCTGTTATTTCATAGATCCAAATTGCATCTAAACTCTGTATTCTACTTGATGAATATCATGAATAGGATCCACAATAGTTAAATGTCTTTTTATTTGATACATGATACTCTTAGTTTGATACAATAACCCAAGTAACACTATTAGAAACATAATAAATGAAATAATCAACTATTCAAAGTTAATTAAATCGCAGTAGACAAATGATTACGTTATTTTAGTAGCGTATGCAATCAGAATGGTAAAAAAGGTATGATCAAGTTAGAACAATCACTCCTTCAAAATAAATTCGAATAAGAACTACTCCAAGTCCTGAAAGACCAATAAAATTGAAATTTGCATAATCTCCTGTTCAAGCTCTTTATACAACCTCTACAAAAGCAACTGTAATTTTACCATTATAAAATGAATATAAATATACAATGCCAGAAACAAGACAAGGTTGTAGATCAATAGAATTGTCAAATTAATTGGGAATAGTTTTGGGAGGGCATTCACATAGAGAATCATTGGAATTCAATTTTATAGATTTATAAAGTGGATAATGGTTATAGAAATAATAATTTTAAGATTGGGAATACTTAAAATATAGAATGAAGGAAAATAATACAAAATTAGGAAGTCATTTTTCAATAAATTATGATTTTGAAGAATAAACACTATATTGTTTTGGAGGTGAAAGAATATAAGGAGTTAGAAGATAAAGTAATACTTTAAGTAAGATACAAAATCATTAATTGTAATAATTTATAATAAATGGTATCAATCCAAGAAGGAATCATACATCAACTTTAATGGATAATCAATTGATTATTATTGGAGGATTTGAAGATATGAATACAAAACCAATTTATTTTGGTGATATACACAGTATCAATTTGATAACAATGAAATCAACATAATTATAAAAATAATTTATGAAAAATGGATTGGCTTATCATTAAGTAATAAGTGTATAGAAAAAGAATTAATATTTTGAAGAAAAAGAGAATGGTATATATTTATTTGGTGGTAAGGATTAAGAGGATAATTTTAATAATGATTTGCTATAAATAGTTATAGGGACTTAATTGTAAATGAATGTTGTTTAGACAATTGGATAATAACCAAAAGCAAGAAGAAATTTTAGTATGAATTACGATTAGAATAGTTAATGTATTATTATATTTGGTGGAACAAATGACTTTGAGATTTTTGATGATTTATATACTTTAAATATTTAGAGTAAGATTTGGTGTCATGTTTAATTGAGTGGATATTTAAATTTCTAACCTAGATATGATCATTGTTCATTATATTAAAATGAAAAGTTGATAATTTTTGGAGGATTAAATGAATTTGGATTTATTTTATTTAATCCAATATTAATAAATTTAAAATTAAAAAGATAAAAATTGAATCATTAGGAATGAATATATGTGTATCCATCAAATTATTACTACACTTCCTTTATTCTCAATTATTTTGTAAATTCCTCAATCAAAGTTTTATCTGATTCTTAATGTCCTTATTGTAATTTCCTATTGTATTCTTCACATTTAGGTAAATATGGAGCTGCCATCTTTTTATTATACAAACTAATCCAATCAAAACCATTAAACCATGGATGATCCTTCAATTAAGATATTCCTCCTATTCCCAATCTTAAAGATTATTTTCTCTATATTAATTTATTTGTAAAATCAATAATAGATGGTGAATAATTTGGACATTCTTTTTAACTCAATTATACTTATCTACCAAGTATTTCATCTCTTACTTCCTTACGAGATCTACCTATATATGGTCTTTTGCCTGTAATCATCTCATAAGTCATTACTCCTAAAGCAAAATAATCAACACCATAAGAATGATTCTAACGTAACAAAACTTCAGGTGCCATATAACCAGGAGTACCACTTGTTTCATTATGATTATCCAATTTATGCACTCTAGCTATACCTAAATCTGTTATTCTTAAGTAACCTGATTAATCAAATACAAGATTTTCTGGTTTTAAATCTCTATGGATAATCTAATTACTATGCATATATTCTAATCCTAATATCAAACAACCAATAAAAAATTCTTATTTTCTTTATATATTATAATTTACTTATTTGATCTTCTTTAAATTATTTGTTTAATATCAAATGAAATCTAAGATCTCCTCCTGATAAGTAATCCATTACTAAATATAATGTTTCTCTATCTTAAAATGCAGCCACAATGTTTACTATAAATGGATGTTTTAACTTAGAAAGTAAATTCTTCTCATTTATTACAGATTTTACTGAGTTCTTGCCTAAAATTCTAAGTCCTCAATTTTATTTACTTGGCTTTTTATAATTCTTTCATAGCAAAGATTTATCTAGATCGTTTGTGTTCTACTTTCCAAACTTTACCAAATCCTCCCCATCCTATTACAAATTTTAATGTAAAATTAATCTTTCCAACATAACTATTATATTGATTAGTTGTCAACGTTGTACTTAAATTTGTATTCTTAATCTTAATTATAACTACTGCTACCTTAATCGTTATGCTATTACTATGTGGTAAAGGTTTTCTCTTTGTTGTCTTCAACTCTCCTAAATAATAAGTCTTTCTTTCCGGACTATGAATTTATGCCTAAGAAACATGAACACTGAATTTTGGTTATACAATTAATTTAGGTGACACACTCACCAATGGTGGCACTATTATATTAGAATTACTTATACTATCTTAAGATGCCCTTCTTTTTACTATTATTTGAATTGGTTTTTCACTCTCAGCAAATAGATCTCGAATATTTGTACCTTTCTTAAACATATATATATATATATATTATATTAATAATAACAGTCAGTCAATCCAATAATTATTTTTACTCATTTCTGCAATCAAATTAAGAAGAATATATATATATATATAATATTTATTATATCTAAAATTCACTCTAGATATGTTCTCATTATTAATGGTCTTTTGTATATATATTAATTAATATGTTATTATTTATATTATTTCCAATAGTATTTACACAAACCTAAGTGTGCCAAACTTCAGATTTCAACTCTGGATATATAAAGGTATAATATACTATATTATTTAGGGTGATCATATTGTCATATGTCTATTCTTCCAAACCCCTGATAATCAACAATACAGATAAGTATATTAATTAAAAGTTGACTAATATACTGCACTCTTAGTTTCTGGAGCATATTAAACTCTATCAAGTAAACAGAGTAGTTTATGGGCTAATTCTGGTAGTATTTCTACTACTTATGGTACTCCATACTCATAACCTGGTGGTGCATTCCCAATTTAATCAATTGTTATTCAAATGATTTAAGGCAGTGTCATTGATGTTTTTTGGGATAATGTTTGTTTTGATGGTAGTTAATGTAAAGAAAATACAATCACAACAACTACAGGATAAAGTATTTCAGAAAATAATGATTTTGTCACTTCTTGTAATGGTGGTGCTTGTGATCCAAAGATATATGTAAGTTTTTTGGGAACTGATGCTAATGGCTAGTATTATACTAGTAGTGGTATAAAATTGATTATATAATAAATAGGAATTCGTATGTCAAAGTTTAGATAATACTCAGCAGCATAAATCTTTACAAATACTTAAAATGCATTTAATAATGTAATAGATGAGTATTCAAATTATACGTTATCAGCAAAATGATTATTTATGATTCAATTTAGATATTGATTAATTTAATACATAATCTAGTACTTTATTAAGACTCAAATTTTTATCAAGTTAAAAGTTGCTAGGTATATTATATATATATATATATTATTGATTTTAAATTTTAATGTCATACTCCTGTACTGAAAAACTATGGAAACCAATCATTAGACCTCCAAGACACTATTATTAATTAAAAGATTTAGGCAATCAAATCACAATGGTTATTGATACAGTTACGAAACGAACAGATTTTGAAATTGTGAATAAAAGAAAACTTACATTATAATGTAGGTACACTCTAAACAAATATTACCAGTCTATTTGAACCTGTGAGAGTTCAAGATCGGTAACACTCTTGTATGATTTATTTGCATGGAAACTCTAGCAGCCGAGTTGAAGCATTGACAATTTTAGAATACTTGATCCCTTATAACATAGCAGTTTGCGGAATTGATTTATCAGGTAAGCCATCGCTCATTTATCCAGGTTCTGGACATTCTGAAGGTGTTTACATTTCTCTTGGTTATTATGAATCCCAAGATGTACAGAGTCTTATTGATTATCTACGAGATCATAAAGTAAGATACAACTTTAATAATAGAGCCTTACATAACTTAAATAGGGTTATGGGGTAGATCTATGGGTTCAGTAACAGCTATTCTAAGTGCCAGTTAGAATGAAGATATTAAGGTTTTAGTTTGTGATAGTCCCTTTTCTAATTTGACTCTTTTGTGTAAAGAAATTGCAACTTTTGGTTATGGAGTACCTGGTTGTTGTTTTGATTGTTTTTTTTGTTTTGTAAAATCAAAAATTAGAAAGGAAGCTAATTTTAATGTGGATGATCTGAATGTTATTTAAATAATAGGAAGTAATATTTTGTTAGCTTACAAATACTAGATCTTTCATCTTAAGTTTCAATTGCATTTTTGAGTGCTAATTAAGATTAATTGATTCCTTCAAAACATGCTAAATAATTGCATTGTTTTTTTAAAGGAACTAAATTACTTAAATCATTTGATGGCCATCACAATTCAAAAAGACCAAATGATGTTATGAAAGAAGTGGCAGATTTTGTTATTTCTTAATTGGGCAAATAACAAAGTGATTAACCTTAGAGTTCAAGAGATACTAAATTATTGTTACTACACAATTAAAGAGAAAAGATATCTTTCCAATATGATGAAGTACATCCAATAATGACTGGAGGTTAAATTTCGAATAATGAATAAAATATAACAAAATGACAATAAATTTTGATTTTATTTATTTATGAATAATAATTTTGGATCACATTTCCATCTAAAAACAGATTTACCTATTCTACCATAATCAGAAGTTTTTATTAGACAATATTCATAAGAAGTAAATTATTTATATATATTATAGAATGATGTAATTTGTAATAATCATGCTCGGACTTACAGTTTAGGAATCGAAAAGGTTGGCTCCAATAAATTCAACACTATCTCATAAATTGACACAGGGAAACATGAACTAAACTTAGCTAGCCCTCTTATTATTAATTAAGTAAATTTTATCTATTATCATAGTAAACGGGATCAGAATTCTAAATTAATGTTGATAATATCATCTAATTCAATCAATAATGTATGATAAAAGCATATCATATAAGCTCTAACTTTTATGAATTCCAATTATGCTACCAACAATTTTATTAAATTAGGATCAAACAATGAATTATTACAAAATGAAGATGATGTTAGACCATTTACTCCACCATAAGAGGAACATAATTTTGAAATCAATAACTTAAATGATGTAATGCAATCTCCAAGAAAATCATGTAAATTCAAAGCAGCTGGTAACTTAGTATTAGGAATAAGAAGATTATAATAAAATGTTGTTGAATAAATTACATCTTCAGTACTATTTATAGGTATTAGGAATAATTTTATGAAAAATTTAACCCAAGTCCATGTTAAACTACCAAAAATATTCACAAAGTTCATCCAATTTAAGAATAAAAAGAATTCTAAGTGATAGAAATGCTCAATCAATTTAAATTAGTTTTTCATTTAACATAACATTCAATGAGTGGTTCATATGATGATATTTAACAAATGATTAAATTATTATAAAAAGATCCAAAAAGGTATGTCTTATATAATATTTAATTAGAAATCTAACAAATCCTTAAGATCCAAATCATATTATTAATTAATTTAATTAATATGGATAAAATTCATTATACATAGCTTGCAAAAATGGAAATGATAAAGTTGTTAAATTTTTATTATCACTTGATTGCAATGCTCATATCAAAAGCAAAGTTTATGATGATCTATCAGAAAGCCCATTAGATGTATCTGTCAGATGGCATCATTATGAATGTGTTAAATTACTTTTAAATCAAATCAAATATACAGATGCAGAATTGAGATCAGCTCTCAAGATTAGTTAAAATCAAGAAATTACTAATTTAATCAAAAGAAAAATGAATTCCTCATTATTCTCCTGCTGTCTCTGAATATACTTCATAATTGTTATTTATTATAAATTTGTAAATTTCATATTATTATTCCAATTAATTCTTTCATGTTTATTATTTTAATCTTACATTTTTTTATCTTTTATAATAAACTTTTAAAATTGATTAATAATATTTATTAATATGTAACAGTTAAAGAAAGATACACATGATATTAATTTTTAATTTATCTCTAGAAATTACATTGTCATCAAGATTAATCTAAACAAAAATGTTATTATATAAACAACATTATCAATAATTTCTTATAAATTAGTTTAGACATATAATAAAAGGTTATACAAAAGATTGATGTTTCTTATAGAGTATTAATAATTTTTTATATGATCTACTTATATTTATATACTCATAGAATTAATTAATATAATGATAATTGTTTACAAAATAAATAATATATCAAAATTTTTAAAATATCTATTCCATTTGTATACCTATTTCAAAATTTTTATTTAAACAATTAGGACAATATTATAAAATAGATGTTTTTCTTTTAAAACTTTGATTTGTTTTTATCCAAAAGAAATTACAAAATGAATTTACACATTTCTCAAAATTATAGTATTTAAAATACTTGATTTATATTTTCTAATATTAATTCTAAAAATATCTATCAATTATTAAATGATTTGTATTATTAAGTACTATTTATTATGATATCTTAGCTTTGCAATTACAATAGATTTAAGAATATCCTTTTTTGATACATTATTCTAAATATTATTAAAAGCAAACATAATGATAAACATGATAGCAATTAGTTTGAACTATTTTTCCATTACAAGATCTCATACATAATTAACAATATTCTATGAATTATTAATTTTAAGAAACATTATTATGGTCTTTCTAGATTTAATCCATTAATTTTGATTAATTGAACTTTGATAATACTTATTTGGGCATTTAGTATTTATGTATTTTAAATTACTCTTCTATTATAAGTTAATAGAGTAATTAAACATCAGACTATAATTTTTAATTATGTTTATTAATTTCTTCAGTATTAATAGAGAATTTAGATTTTTAGTATTTAATATTCTTAGATGATGGGATCAAACCACATAAAAATTTTTCTTTTTCATTCTTCTACTTCTAACTATTGCTTGAACTTCTTATCGAGATTTTATTTTTACTTTAATAATTATTTCCTCTCTCAACAGATAATGAATGATCATACATATAACTTCCTTTAGCTTTCCTATATTGTAATTTATACTTACTCTCTCTTAAATTATCTTCTTACTTTTAGATAATAATTGGTAATTATTACTTATACTATTTATTATTTTTCATTGTTATAATAAATCAAATAAATTTAATTTACACAAATAAATTAAATTCACAACACAATGGACAATATGAGATCTTATCCTCCTCACCTATGATAATGAAGTAACAATGTTCTTTGATACATTTTTAAATGATCTGCTTTTGATGTTAATTATTGGCTAAGTAATGGCTTTTAGCTAATATAAAAAGTTAAAAATTTGATAGAATTTGATAAATAATTGAGAACTCTGGTTAATTCATTATTTTAATAAAGTTTAAATGAATATTTGCTTTACAATGACATGAAAGAGTTCCTACTATATTAAAACTGTCCTATTATTTTGATAATTACAATCTTATATGTTCTATTAAACAATTTAAGTGATATTGATGTTTACATTCTAATCTGATAATGTGCATATTCTTAATGGAATCACACTTATCACATTTGATATATGGAATTAAATTTTGATTTCCCTTATAAGAATGATAAGTATAATTTTAAATTTGAGACTTATGATATATATCTAATAACTTTATTGTTTCTTATTCAGAATTCTATTAATTATTTAACAATTATGAAATATTAATATTTTCTCCTTTGTGAAATTATGAAATGGTTCTATTTAAAATAATTGAATCAGTTTTTGAAAAATTGGCTATCTAATTATTATCTAAACTTTATCCAAATAATCCTATTGATTTTTAAACTTAGACTCTGCCTGTTGCTGAAACTAACCGTTCTTTTAATTTATCTTCATTGATAATCATTTTAGTATTTGATTATAACTCTTTCTTTAATTTCTCTATTTCCTATGTTAAAGCTCTAATGGTTTATAAATTTTCTTCTTAAGCTTCCTACAAATCAGAGATAGTTTTAAGACATTTATAGTTTTTACATCCTTTATACTACTGCGATTGATAACCCGCAGAACTTAATTATCTAGCCTCCTGTTGAGTAGATTGATATCTTGATCTATGGGATTGAAGCGTTGTTGTACCTATTCTAATTCCATTAAAAATAGAATCATTGACTGTTTTGGTTTTGATTCTAACAGATTTTTTTTTATGATAAGAAGTTTAGAGATACAAATGATCCTAAATTGTATTCTCTCTTGTTGTTTATATCATAGTTTTATAACTGGTTCCATAAATTCCTAAACCACTCTCATTCATATATAAATTAATTATAATAATCATTTTTCCATCTATTCTTTTTTGTAGAATAATCTCATGTTCAAACAAGATTAACAGAAAGATTAGACACTTAATATATTTTCAAAATCTAAGTCGATAATTATAAATGGACAAGAACTTTATTAACACTTATAAAAAGCAAATTTATCAGATTTCTTTATTAATTAAGATAATTAAGAAGTTAATTTGATTTCTCTTATAATTGCCCTTTGTACCTCATTTAATTAATTCATATCATGTTTACTTAATTTTTAGTTACATTAACAAAAACTGCTTAATACCTTTGGAGAATTTACAACTTCTTCACATAAACAATTCTTATGATAAGTGTGATTGCAATTCAATTCTATAAAATCAGTCTAAGCATTATTTTAACAACTCTTTAAACATTTATTCGATTAGACTTATTAATTATTCATCACAGTAGGTTTATTCCAACTTATATCTGAAAATGGTTACTTGAAAAGCATATTAAGATTATTAAAAATATCAAATGTCCTTTTTTGTGTAAGATTAGTATGATAAACTTCATTTGAAAATTTACTAATTAAATGAGCATCATGAAGACTATTGAAATTAGATCTTGGATATTACACCTCTTCTGTTAGCTATTTTAATTAAGAAAATTGTTCAGATCTATTTATAGATGGTACTAAATTATCAATGAATGATCTATCCATTTATAATTTTTATCTCAGTATATTATTCTCTTTTCCAATTTCTTTTATTTTCACTATATATTTTGCTATTTTATCCTCTAGATTTCTAACTAAATAGATGCATGATTTATTCTTGCAAATTAATGGTTTCAAGTGTATTTAACTGAAAGGAGGAGCTCCAGATAAATCTTTATGAATTGATTAAGCCAAAATATTTTATGCTTGTAATTTTATTTACGGAAGTGATGGATTGTGACTCACACTTATTAAACTTTCATTTGGAGAACAGATACGGTTTGAATGTACTCCTTAAAACTGTTTTCCTTTCACATTTAAAAAATCTCTCTCTGATAATATCATTTTATAATAATATTTAATTTAATATCAATCTTAACAATAAAAAATGAAAAGAACTACAACCATTTGACATGAAGGGCAATAGAATTCAAAATAATTTTTTTTTATTTATTTATAATATCCAAAGAAGTTTCATTATATTTATTTTAATTTTCCTAAATTTCTAATTTGCTTGAATAAATAATAAAATTAATTATTATATCATTCCTATAAGAAAGTGGAGATATTATTTTGTTTAAAAGATTATAATTAGCCAGAATATATCTTTAAAATTTCAAATGTAAAATAAAAATATTCTTCTTTTCCTTTATATAACATTTTTATTATATAAAAGTATAAAAAAATAATATAAATGCATATACAAGTTGTAATTGAAAGAGTTTCTAACTATTTTTAAGGAATGTATTCAATAATTTTCAGAATATTTTTATGATTTTTAGATCAGTCAAATGCATATATTCAAATTTTATATGATTTATTAATGATATTAAAGTATTCTAAACAACTTAGTCAATTGTAGCATTATCCTTCAAAATTATTTTTTTTCAATTTTAAAGGTATGTTTGATTATCATTCTTGATGCATTTAAATTCTTTTAAAAATGTTATGATAATTTTTGGTTATGATAAATTTAATTAAGAATAAAATAGTAAAGAAATAGAGATAGATTACAAACATTTTATTAATGATTAATTTTTCAGTTTTAATAATTAGATTTATTATTAATATCATGACAGTTATAACAAACCCATTTTTTTTAGAACATCTAATCATAAATGAAAAAATAATCACATTAGTTGCAGGAAATAATAGTTTTTTAACAATCTCTTTTTAAAATTTTTAATTATTTTTTTAAAAGTTGTTCATATATTTCTTTGTAAATATCCTTTATGATCTTCGTTTTAATGTTAATTTTGCAATAACAAAGAATTTTTGGAATATTGTTGTTTTATTAAACCTATTTTTATACCATATCAAAAAAACAATTTTAATGATATTAATGTAAACAACTCAAGGAAATGATATTATTTTTGAGAGATGTTTAACATTAGAAACAATTTGCAGAGACTGTCTAAAATACAGTGTTAATTAGATTTGATTCTTAATATTCTTAAGATTATTATTATTATTATTACTATTAAAGTTATTATTATTATTGTTATTTTTATAAATATTATTATTACTGTTATTAGGATTATTGTTATTGTTATTACTATTATTAATATTGTTATTTCTATTTTTATTACTATTATTATTATTGTTATTACAATTATTATTATTATTATCTATATTATTATTATACTTCAATAAACTATTTTGAATCGATTAAGTTTGATTGATAAACCTATTTTTTAAAAAGTGAAATTTGTTGAGATGGCTAAAATTTTGGTATTTTTTTGTCGATGTGTTATTTTTATTACCAAATATTCGATTCTAAAAAATTAGAATTAATTTTTTGAGATTCTTTATTTTAATTATTAATGTTACATTTTGGAAGTATATGTTGGATTTGAGAATTTTAATTATTGAAAATCTTTAAACTTCTATTTTTCTGGGATGTATTTTATTAGTATTTATCCATCATAGATTAATTAAAACGAATTGATTAATTTTATAATGACTGTTAGAAACCAATATCATTCTTGGATAGTATTTCATTTACAGGAATTTACATCTATCGAGTTCCTTATTCAAAAGTTGAGTTGTTTCTAAATTTTTTCTATTATGAAATTTATTAGCCACTTTATTATTGGATTTAATAAATATGATTAGAATTTTCATTAGGATTATTTAAGGGCACTACTGATAGAATTCTTATTTTTTTTTTTTCAGGAAAAATCATAAATTGTAAAAAATAAAATAAATATATTAAGTATCTTCAAAATAATAATAACTATTAGTAATTAAAAAATTTAGTGGATATCAAATGCTAAATCTAATCAAAATATGAAAAATAACTGAATAATATAATGTATAAACCTGAAATTAAAATCTATTAAGTATCTCTATTAAAATCTGTAAATAAAAGTCTAAAGAAATATTGGAAATAACAAAAATAAAATAATGAGCAATTTATAAGCATATTTGTAATAATAAGTACTATAGAAATACCATCATCTAAAAAATGAGTTTTAGAAACAAAATTTAATAATTTGGAAAAATATAATAACATGTATATATATTCTCCTCTAAGAATTTCTTTTATTAAATAAATTTAGTAAAAGCTAATAAGTAATCCTAACAATATCTCATATATTATTATCTATTATTAATAATCATTTTAATTTTTGTAATGCTTCTTCATAAGTTAGATTACTCTGTCTCTCCTTAGAGTCACCTTTAAGTATTAAAAGAGATAATTACATCTTTTTGGAAGAATGTTAGTTTATTCAAAGTGAGTTAGATTGGATAGTGTATAGGAAAGAGCTTTCTAAAAAAATAGTATAAATAACAGTTACTGATGTTTCTGGGTCTAATTTTCCATATAGATTAATATCTCTTCCTCTTTATTCTCGTTGATCACAATAAGCCTCTTTTACTTCGCTTTTGTACCTAATGTCTGCAGGTAAATCAGATCTTGAATTACAGATTGAGATTATACCCTCTATGATGTTCGTGAGTGCTTGAAAGTAAAGTAATTTTTCCGAAAGTCTTTCCGAATAGGTTTTCTGACCGAATACCTGGAACAAACCCTGCATAATCTGGATAATAAGTTTATTCAAGATACTTGGAATGTGATTTCTATTGCCTTAAATTTGTAATAAATCTTAATCATAATCTTGGCTTGGTATGAATCTAAATTCAATAAATATATTATCATTACCCTGTATATCCAGGGATAGCATTGGCACCTTTTTCTGCTTAAAACATTTTATTATTATTAATATTTAATCAATCGCTAAACTAAATTGTAAATATCATTAGTCAACTTCATATATACCTAAGACTCTGTTCAAATTTATAGAGACTTAGAATCCATTAGATTATTATTGGAAAAATAACATCTTAGTATTTGTTTTCAAGTCTTTTTCAAGTCAAACCACAAATAAGTAAGGAACTAGAAAAAATCAATTATTTGGTTGATTCTCTATTTTCATAAGACTCAACTAAAATTGATTTAAGTACAAAAAGAGTTCAATTTGATTTCATATATATAAAAATCTCCACTATTTGAAAGTCTTCTGTCTGAAACTGCCAAATCTATAGATAGGATTTATTAATAAGGATGAGAGTATAATTAATCTTAAGTTCGACATTTTTAACTTGGGATCAATATTATTGAATAAGAAATAGTGTTCATTCTCACTAATAGCATATATCCATCTATAAAATATTCATAATTTTTTTTTGTAAAATTTTTCACATTAGATTTTTCTTGGATATTCAATTTTTTCCTCCATTTAATGCTATATTTTTAATACTAATTGACTAATAATTGATATATTATATATCCTAATTAATATTGTAGTAAAGATTACTAATAATATTAATTAGATATTCCATCTAAAATAATTTGGTATTTGGAATATCATTGAATATATATAGATAATCATTATGTTGATTTTAATGTAGTTATGATATGTGTATGTCTTTTACTTAATTCATAAAGTAGTTTTATAAATTAGAGATAAGTCTTTAAAAATAGTCTAAGCATAGTATTATTTTAAGTATATCAACATGATTTCAATAAGTATAACCATAATAACTTATTGAAATAGAAAACTATATGAGTAGTAATTATTAATAAAATATATATGTATAAATTAAGTACTACATTTTATTTAAGAAAATGAAACTTAAATGACTTACTTTTCTAATTTTATTAAAAAGAATGTAAATTGGATTGTGATTTTTTATTTTACCTTATCAACAGTACTAGAGAAGATTTTATTTAATACATTGAATTAGGATTGAATATTTTCTAATTTATTTTATATTCATATAGGAAGTTATGTTTATTTTGTTAAAATAAATGAGGTGATGTAATAATAAATAATTTCTGATAAGAAAGTAGCTTTAATTTAGGTGAATAAACCGATTACAAGTAATTTTAATTTAAATTGTTATTATCAAATTAATCAGATTTGAAAACAGTTTCAATTCTATAAAGTTAATTTAAAATACAAATAAGAATTAATTAAATAAAATTGAAACTTCACATGACTTAAGTTTCATCTACTAGATTTTCACTACCAAGGATTGGAGAAAATGATCCTAGATCTAAATAGGTTCCTAATACAAGATAAATGAGACCTTCCCTTTTTCTCAATTAAATAGACATAGTTCCTAATTCTATAAAAACTGAGGCATAAGCTACAGAAATAAGTATTTGCAAACCAATTCATACTGAAATTGAAAGTGATCCATTAATAGAAATATCTTATCATGTTAAACTTCCAAAATTGGGCAACTCAAGAGCATAAAACTTATAACAATCACTACCTGATTTGCCTCTTGTTTATAGGGAATCTAGAAATGGTTCTCCTATTGAATACTAGAGACCAGCAAAAAGAACTAGATTGTTTTTGAGAAGATAAGAGTCAAAAATAGATACTCCAGTAATTAAATTTCAAAGGAGGAGAGTGGAGTTTAAGAAGTCTTTAATAGTGATAGATTTAGAGACTGGTGTCTAAGAAAGATAGGAATTGAATGAAGTAAAGAAGCCATTAAGAAGGATTGTACACTAAAAGACAAGATCTTATTAAAAAAGATAAGATTGAATAGATTGTTTTAGATCTAATGTCTAAGACATCAATTATTTATACATCAATAATGAGAAACTTTGATTAATTTAATATGTTTTTACAAAGTTTTTCAATAAGACGAAGATTTAAGAATTTAGAAATATCAAATAATAATTTTAATTAGCAAAAATATGAAATATAAATAATTTTTTCATCTTTATGAAATGAAGGCCTTAATCTTCTAAGAGTCAATAGATTGAGATAATGAAATATCAACATTTTAATAGGATGAATTCTAACCTTTGTTTGGTAGTGTTTATAAATGAGGAAGAGGAACAATTCTTTTAATAAGACTATCATCAATAGATTTTGCAATTTTTCTTTCTTATTCCTGATTAATCTTATTAATGATGTCATATTTTTACATCACCATATATGGAGGAGACTTAATTTTCTTATTGTTTAAGTATCTACAAGTGAATCTTAATTAATCTGGCTCATTATTCTTTAACTTAATCAATTTATCCATAACTAAAGTTCCTTTTCTATATTTCATAGCTTCAATAGATCCAGATTAATAAACTTAAGTTGCATCATTTAGACTTCCACTTAAATGAGGAATGAGATTATCATCAAAATTGTTTTCTGATATTTTATATCTTACAGTATTAATATTTTAGGTTAATGAAATTTTTGGAGTTTTAGGTTTATTAAAACAATTTGTTAGACTTACAGGTAGTGATGGTTTTACATCTTTATTAATTTCTGTTGTATTTTTGTTGTTGGAGACTTTTGCTAATGAAGTGTGTTTAACTTTTTAATTAGGACACTAACAATAACCAAAATACTTATTTTGATGAGGTGTATATGAAATAGAGTTGTGATATTTTAATTTCAATTTTCTTTGTTTTGAATTACTAAATCCATTTAAAAAAGGAGTGAAATTATTAGGATTTTTTCCTTTTGAATAGTTTTATTAGTCCTTTTGGTTGATAAGGTCTAACATGTATTAATTAACATTTTCAAGATTATATCTATTATAATTCTTAATATAATTACACAAACTCCTTATCCATTTAAATAATAAAAAATAAATCAGATCAGAAACTTTAATTATATATATATATAAAGAGTGTAGAATGAGATGGAAATAAAAAGTATATGATGAATTAATTTAATCAATAATAAATACATCAATTCATATTTAAGTTTAATAATTTTAGAGTTAAATTTTTTTTAATTGGGACTCTAAGTAATTATTGTTAAGCTTGCATCAAAAAAACATTCAGTTTGAATTATTCCAAAAATAAAACTTATGGGATTCCATTAAATTTGATATTTATTATACCTTCATCATTTGAAATATTTATAATGATCTTTGAATTTATCATTCTATTTAAATTAGTAAATATGTTGAATATGCAGATCATAAAAATAAAAAGTTATTACTTATAAGTGGATAATATATAAGATTTTGAAGATTGAGTTGGATATATTTCAATATTAAGAAAGTTAAAATAACTGACTATTTTTTTCATAAGATCATATGTATTTATGATTCCAATTTATCTATTATTAAAATGCATAATAGTAAGAACACCTAATTTAAAGAATTTTTGATTCAAAAGCTTTGAATTTGAAGTAAGAGAATTCAACATTGTTTTCTTGATATTTGATATTGAGACTACCTATTTCTTTGAATTATTGAATTATTCTAGTATTAGCAAGCATTAAAATCTATTTATATGTTAAGTAAATATATGAATAATAAAGGATTATTAATTGTATTAGTAGGTTAATTGATAATTTTATTATGTAATTTAATTCTTATTTGCTTGATAATCATATAATAATTTTTATTCTAAAGATATATTTTGATTTTAACATAATCTCAAAAAGGCCCTTAAATTACAACTATCACAGAAAATGGATTTGAATCCAGGAAATATATTAATCTAGTTACATAAAAGAGTAACTAAATTATTTGTAAAAGGTTCAACTGTAAATTAGAAAAAAGGCTTTTAAATGATATCTGATAACTACTATTGCCAAAACTAGTTTTTCATATAAAGAGTAAATTATTATCTACTCCATTTTTTGTACTAGTGAATAATAATAATTTCAATTATAGAACTAAATATTGTTGTAAAGACAATAAACCAATTTACATCTACATGATTCATGCATTAAATGTAAATCTTTAATCCTAAAGATAAAAGCATCTGAAGGCAACTAAGATCAAATATTTGTAGTAAATGCAAATTTGATATTAAATCAATTAAAGGCAGTAATTAATTACTTGCCATATTGTGAGTATAAGTTATTTACAATATTGTTGAAATAACAACGACAAACTCCAAAAATATCATATGATTTCCTAAATAGGGATACTTTCTAGTGATTATATATATGAAAACAATTAATAGGATATTAATAAGTGACCAAAAATGTTAAGGATTTTAAGGGACATAAATGAATTATGAAGAAAAGTTCAGTGTACATATTATGAAAAAGATTATTAGGAAATATGTATTAGTTCTGGTTCTAAATTCATTTAATTCAATCTTTTAATACTCTTATTCTAATTAAGTATTATCAAATCTTAAATTGAATTTATTCATTATTATTAATAATATGATTATCTATTTAATATTTAATATTTCAATTCTCATCATCATCATTTTCTTACTTTTATTCCTTAATTTCCTTGCTTACAATATCCCAAGTCATATAATAGATCAAAGACATAACTCCAAAACCAGTTCCTCCTTTTGTATAAATTCCTTCATTCTTATCTGTAACAGCCACATTAGCTATATCCCAATGCATCCATCTCACTTTCTTTTCAACAAAGCATTCTAAAAATGCTGCTGCAGCTGAAGCTCCTACTCTACCAGAACTTGAATTATTGATATCAGCAACACTTCCTTTAATCAATTCTCTATGTTAATCTTCTAATGGTAAAGCCCAAAAAGGTTCCTTTGTTATTTTTTCAACTTTTCGTAATAATGAAAAACATCCCTTTCTATTTGTAAAAACTCCACAATATCTACCCAAAGCATTTTTAATTATGCCAGTAAGTGTTGATAATTCAATCATTTCTTAAATTTAGAATTTATCTTATGCATAAGACATAGCATCAGCTAATATTAATCTGCCTTCAGCATCAGTATTTAAAATTTCAACAGTTATACCCTTATAAGATTATATAACATCAGAGACTCTATAAGAATCTGGTCCAACTGAATTTTCAACCCAAGCAGTTGAACAAACAACATTAATAGGTAATCCTAATTCAACAACAGCTCTGAATGTCTCTAATACAGTACAAGCACCACCTTTATCATCATACATTTATTCCATACTAGATGTAGTTTTAATACTCAAACCTCCACTATCAAAAACCACTAATTTTTTTGATCAATATTTTACCTCCTTTTCCTACTAAAGCATAATACTTATCACTCTCTGCATTTCCTTTATAAGACAAACATGAATAAAATGGCTTATGTATTGAACCTCTTCCAACTGCATGTATCAATCTTAATCCAGCTCCCAGAAGTTCATCTCCTTCAATTAGAGTTGAAGTAACTTTATCACCAAATCCTTTTACAATGTCTAAAATATAATTTTTCATAAATCCAGTAGTAGCAATGTTAGGTCTTGTGGGTACCAATTCTCTTAATCTCAAAATTGGTTTTACTAAATGATGCAAACTATATTATTAAATATAATATTTACTATTTAAGATTCCAATGTTATTCTACTTGATTAAGATATTCTTCTTAAGTAATTGATGTAATCAAATTTAAATAATTGATTGGAAATGAAGATGATTTACCTCCTTCTTTAATAGATTAATATGTCCATCTATAATTAGCCAATTAAAATCCAAAAGAGAATTCAGCTATATCATTAACTGTGTAACTGTGAGGCAATAGTACACTAATTGAGTTATCTTCTGCTTTTTGATTAGCTATCTTATTGGATGCTTTTCTAGCCAAATTTGCCCCATCCATTCTAGGAGTTGTTGCATTCTAAATGATCACATATTCAAAAGGATCGTTATCATTTAAAGCATATATCTTTGCTGACTTCCCAGAATTAATGTCTTTGAGCAACTCTTTTGATTTAAAATAAAATTGCAGCGCTTTAACAATTGGGTCTGCAGATTCATTTATAGATGGATAATACAAGACATAAACTCCCTTATTTATTGCTTAAGTGGTATGCTTAATCTCAATATGGGGAGTTGTCTCCATCAATGTGTGTTTCTACATAATTAATATATAATTTATTAAAAAATATTAGATTTTTAAGTCTTCCACTGAAGTAGTATTTAAAACAATACAAACAAATTTCAATCTAAATGCTATTCGTAGGTCTAGCCAGAAGAATAAAAGATTAAATATTATAAACATTATTACAATAATTAATATATTAAAATCAAAAGTATCTAACACAGTATATACATTCTTAATAATAGTCAATACTATAATTATTATAGAGACACTAAAAATAAATATTAACAATTATAAAGTAGATAAAATTATTTTATGTAATTTATTAATAATGTCTCTTGTAATTATAACATCATTAAAAATAAAATAATTCAAGGATTGTAAGAATTTCTTATCATTAATACTATAATAATATGATTTTTCTGCCAAAATTTATTTGTCCAATAGGTCATATTATGATTTCATTTTTATAAGCTTTTAATGGAATACTTTCTAATTTTGAATTTCGTATTTATTGAAATTCACTTCTACAATATATTTAGATTAATAGATTCTGTAGAAAGAATAGAATTATAAAATCAAAAAATTACTAAACAACTTCTGATAACATTTATTTCTAACGCTAGTATTAATATAAAATAATAATAGAACTTAAAAAAATAGATGATATAAAATAGTTTGAAGAACTATAATTTATAATCATTGATCTCAATAAAGACCTCAAATAAGATGTATTTATTCAATCATTCATTTATCCTAATTTTGGTAAAAATTTAGTTTATTGTCTTTGTAAAACTTTTCGAATAAGAGGTTTAGCACTTCCATCAATTTTATCTTTCTTTATTACTTAATTAATGAAATCTATCACTAAAATAGATGCTCTAAATTCAACTCTTTTTTTTAATAGGTTACCCTCTGTTAAATTTTTTTTATGTTTAGTATCGTTTTATGGAGATGAATATTATATTTGAGGTAATTGTAATTGTCCTCCTGATTAAATTGTAGCCTTCATTGATTAGATTTAACTAACAGAATCATTAAAAAGAGTATTTTCAAGCGATTCTTTATTACTGATTGATATTGATTATTTTTCTTTTATTACAGGTAATTTTGTAGCTTGTCTTTTCTTTAAGGATTTCAAATGAGTGATAAGTGGAGACTTTTCAAGATCAGAAGGATTTAATTTTGGAGACATTAAAACTGTGTTCATATCTATATTATTCAAAAACATGGATGGTCTTATTTGATTTGTTTTTGTTTTAGGTATTTATAATTGCATAACAATTTTTATATTAATTATTTTGTATAGGATAATCAAATTTTAAATAAATAGAAGCGATATACAACAATTTATCTCAAATAAATAAATTTTGATTAATTATAAATTTGAATGCTTACGAGAATTTAAAGAATTTACAAGAAGTATTAAGATATTAAATTAATTCATGATTTTATCAATATAATGAATAGATTAATCAAATAGTTATTTAAAATATTAATTAACATAATTGCTTTGAATAAAAAATGTGTGAAAATTAATAATTTTCTTATAAAAATTAAAATAATCAATTATAAACAATAATCATAATTATTCAATAACCCAAACTTCAAAATGTTAAATAAAAAATTTTTCATTTTAGGTAAATCTAGGATTTTCAAAAGTTGTACATGGATTATTATATCCAAAGTATAATTTTGAATCAACAAATATACCAAATGAAGGACCACAACCAATACTAAATCCATCTGAATCACAATAAACAAAATCATTATTTGTTTCTTTCCAATAATATGGAATCATCTACAATTAATCTTACTTTAATATAATTTAATTATTATTACTTAAAATAAAAATGTTTCTCCAGTTCCATGAAATCCTGGTTTTGAATTTTTTAATTCAGATGAAACATATGCTCCAAAAACATTTCCATCTTTATCTTTGATTGTGAAAAAGAATGGATTTTAATATTATAATGAGAGCAATAATTATTAATAACTAGAACCATCATTATCTATAGTAAATTTGATATTCCAATTAGATAATCTATAAATTGCAGGTATTAATTCAATTAATTATTTATAAAGACTTTCATTTAAACATTATGAATTAGCTTTATATTTTGGAACATATGAAATACTTGCCCATAATCCTTAATGATATAATTATTTCATTACTTCCCATTCTCTTTCCAATTACATTATCTAATTCCTATTTTTAGATTAATTGTTAATAGCGATTACTTTCATCAATTAAATCTATATAAGGAAGTTTAGTTAAATTAATAATATTATCTTATTCCTTTAAATTTTAAACAGAATGATTAATAAAATCAGTAATTGTTTTACACATCTCTTTCTTTACTTCTTCTGGAATTAATTTACCTGATTCATATCTCTCTTAATACTAAATTTTAAATTATTAAATTACTCTAAAAAATATAGTTGCAATACTCTTTTTTTGTTTTTTGAATTTTTCAAGTTTCTTTCTGAATTTCTTTTCAAATTCTACTCTACCAATACCACTTAATAAAATTTAAATTAAATAATCTTTTTAATCATTTGCATTAGGTAAGATATGTACAATTGCTTCATTAATATCATTAATAGAAATGCATGCATTATTAATTATTCTCTTACCTGCTTACTATTAAATATTATTAGTATCAAAAAGAATCATATCTTCTCTTACAGTTATTTAACCTTTAACATTTTAATCATCCATACAATAATACATTGGAATATTATTGTATTATTGGATTTATTATTTCCATATGTCTTATTATATTTATTCAACTTCTTCCTCTTCATCATCTTAGTCTTCTTCTTCACTATCCTCTTAATTTAATTTAAAGACCTTTAAGACCATTCCTTTACAAATAAATTCGCTGCTCAAATTATTCATCCTTTTTAATAACTCTACACTCATATCAAATTTTAAAGCTATCCCAATTAATGAATCTTCTAATTAAACTTCATATTCCTCATACTCTTTGTTCTTAGAAGTATCAATTGTACTTTCCTCATTGAATTTAGTTTTAAGCATTTCATCATATTAAATAACTGTTGTCTTACGCTTCAGTTCAAAATCTTAATCACTTTAAGGCTTTTATTTTTTAGGTTTCATAAATTTTAAAGCCTTTTTCACCTTTTTGAACATATGGAAATTAAATTTAATAACAAATAAATTAAATCCATATTTGATTATTTAGTTAAAAATGGAAATTTAATAGATATATCTTTAAAATTATTAGAAACATATTCTTTTATTAATTTTTTTGATAATTTTATCTAAATTTTAAATATACTTAAAACAATTTAAATAAATTCTTAAGACCATAATGTTAAATAAATCTGTTAATACAAATAATAATTAGTTAAATAATTCAAAAATAATTAATATACTTTTATAATATTCTCATTAAAAAGTTATTTATAATTCAAAGCAATACCTTATTAAATTACTAATCAAATGATAAATATGATTTGAAATAATATTAATAACTTAATTATAGGAATCAAAACTTAAAAAAAAATAATCATATAGATTAAAATTAACTAATTTAAAGTAATATTTTCTTAATTAGATTTTATAAATTTAGAAGAGATATACTATAATTATTTATATATTAATTTTAATAATATTCTTAAAGAATTGAATAAAATAATAGAAAACAGTTTAAAATACTAGATTATGTAATAATTACACTAAAAAGTTTGTAGTAAATAATTTTTATTAGGATTTTCATTAAAATGTAATATAATTAAGGTATATATATCTAAGCATTTATATTTAAATAATAGTCCATCTAAAATGATCTATTAAGAATGATATTGATTTACTTATGATTAAGAATTAAAATAGCCTAAATAGGATTTTAACAATTTAAGATGAAAATTTGAATTAATAAATATTGAGTTTGAAACATTTGTAATTTTTAGATTTAGATCAATTTAATTATTATGAAATCCAAAATTAATAACAGAAGAAATGAAATGAGATTTTTTTTGATATAATATTTATAATATTAAATGGGTTCTTGTGCAGGATCAGGATAAAATAAATAAAAACAATTAAGAGATGATAGAATCAGAACAGAACCAGATAAGGAAAGAGGAAGTGATGCTTTCACAGGTGGGATCAATCTCTCAAATGCATCAAAAAAAAGTCCAGATTTGAAAGGATTGGATTTGCCAAATTCTAAAAAGAAGACAATGAAAAAGTAAGAAAGTCTTAAAGTCACACTTTCAATCACAAATGGTCCTATTACAAAATATTATATTCGAAAGAACCTTCGTTATTTAGAAGGTGTAAATTTTAAAGATAATATGTTTGTTGTTCAACATATCGTTACTGGAAAAATTCGAGTAGCTGAAAGATTTTCAATTAATACACTAACGAGTGCATTCATAAATAAAATAATCTACTTATAATTAGTAAATATTTGATCTATTTTAGAATCATCCTAATTTGCTTGATATATATGGAATATTTTAGGAAGATAACTATTACACAATTATTTCTGATTATTGTAATGGAGGATCATTATTAACATTACTTTCTGAAAGGAATTCTCATTTTGAAGAGGGTATTGCTGCTTAATGTTGCAGATAAATATATGAATTGATGGGTTATTTACATAAATATGGACTTTATCATGGTTAATTAAGTTTGAAGAGTTTTGAGAAATATAATTAAGGAAAGAAACAATTTAAACTAAAACTTGTTGATTTTAGTTGTTTATTTTGTAAATCAGATATTAATGAAAATAATGTATAATTTTTATCACCTGAATGTTGTAATGAAAAATAAAGTTATACTGCAGCTAGAGATTAATGGGCAGTTGGAATTATTACTATGGCTATAGCTTTTGGTAAATTACCCTTTGATGCAAATTCATTATAAGAATGTTTGGACAATATTCAATTATCTTGTAAAAAGGAAGGTTTTTTATAAAAAGAATTGGAGAAATAAATTGGTAATCCTTTAATTAAAGATTTGATACTATAATTTTTACAAGTTGTTCCATCTAAAAGAATAGATTTTTTTTAAGCTTTAGAATCTAAATGGATGAAAAATTATGAATAAGTTACTAAATAATAATTTAAATAATGTTTAGATGAATTAACTAAGAAAAAAGAGGCAAACTTTCTTCAATCTTGTTTTCTTATAATGATGATCAAATAATTTGATGATTAATACTCTTAAATATAAGAAATATTTAATGGATTAGATCTTGATAAGAATGGAAGACTCACTAAACCAGAATTAGTTAAACATTATACTTAATATTTTAATGGTTAATACAAACCTTATGAGATCTAAGAATTTGTAAATGAAATATTTGATGCTTCAGATATAAATCATAGTGGTGATCTAGAATTTTCTGAATTTTTAATTGCCTTATCAAATCAAAAAACCATTATAAATAATGAAAATTTAAAATCCATTTTTAATCAAATTAATTAAGGTCAACCTTTTGGATTTAATGAATTACAACCATTATTTAGAACTAAGGAAGCAGAACTTCAAAATTCACTTTAATAAATTCCAAATTAAATTGTATACTTTATGTTATATATTTTAGATTAATTTTGAGGAGTTTTAAAAACTTATGTTTGAATTAATAGAAAATAAATGATATATATATAAAATTTGTTTAGAATTTCTAAATAACAAAATAATAAACAATCAATTAAATATTATTTATTTTTAATTAAATTAAATAAAGATTTACAATCTAATTTATTCATATATTTTTGTTAACAATTTTATATAAGAAATCAATAACAATAACCATGTTCTTTTGTATATATATAATTATAATCTAATTATACTAATGGTCTAATATATTGACATTATTCAGGAATGAAATATTAAATTTCTTTTGTTTTTCAAATTCTAATATTTCAATTTTAATTTTATAATCTTAGAAAAAATAAAATAAATATATTATAGAAGAGGTATATAAAATAAATAATAATAAATATTAAAAAATAAAAGTATTTTGAAGAAACATAAAATATTCTATTAAAAAATGTATAATCTTAGATTTTAATATTAGTAAGATATTCTATATTAAATAACAATATTTTAGATATATAGACACCCAAAAGCACTTAATTTTATTATGCACCTAATATATACATTAAAATAATAAATAAAAAATATCATAATAGTTAGGTAATCTTTGCATATAATTCTTGAATCATTTTGTCATCGAAATCTTATAATATCTTGTCTAATTTTAATTTAAAATTTTATTATCTCAATTTTTCTTTGATATTTTCTGTAACTAATAATCTTAATATTGAATCTAATAATTATTTTATTAATCCAAGATCATTTAAGTCTAGAAAACTACAAATTATTTGAAGAAATCCTATATCTAATAACTTTTTTGAAACTATTTCATCTCCAGTTGCTTACAAATTCAAAATTACACTCATACAATAACTCTTTTCATTACTTGAAGCTATTATGTTTTCAATTATCTTAAATAATATAGGATGATTAATAATCTTAATTGAAGCATTACTATCATTATAACTTAAATTAGCCAAAATTAAATAAGTTTCTTTTCTAATACTCTAAGATTTGTTACTCAAATTCTTTAATAATATATCTAATATTTTTAAATCTAATAATTTCTAATATTAAATATATTTATACATGTGCTATTAATAAAGTGTCTGATAATGTGAATTACTTTATTATAGCTAAGCATTTATCCATCATTGTGCATTAATGATTAATTATTGTTTCAAAAACATTAGATTGTAATAATAAATCATCAAATTAAGAATCATAAAGTCTACCTAATGGCATTAGATACTCTTCACATTATTCTTTATTTAAAGCCTAAAGAACAATCTTAAGACCTATAAATTTTTAATTAGAATCCATTTATTAATGCTCAATTATAGAATTCAATAAAAATATTATACTTGTTAAGAACTATCCTTCAGCAATAGATCCAAATTATAATAAATTTGGAAGTAAATTCAAATATTATAACTTATATTGTGATATAATATTTCCAAGAAAAAAGAATATGTATTTGTATTAATTTTCTAGATTCTCCTTAAATTTATTTATTTATTCAACTTATAATGTTTAATTTTAAATTAAATCATTATTTTATGATGTTTTTTGTGAAATTTACATTTGCTATTATATTATAATATTATACATTTTCGAACTATAAGTTTGCTTGAATTATATAATTTAAAGCTTATTAAATTAAGGCTTAACTAATAGGATTATTTGGATATTATGGATTTAAACATAAATTTGTTAATACTTGATAACATACAAAAGATCCTAATTGAATTGATTATATGCAAAGTTCTAAGTATTGATTATTAATAAAATAAACTTCATGTTATACAAATTCATTGATTTATTTAAAAATAACTTAATGAAGCAATCCTAATTGAATTACATTTTTTTATTATAAACATTCTTTTATTTAAGGAATTATTTATTCAAATTGTATTTCAGGTAATTTAGAGGATTATTAGAATTGCAATCTTTTTCTTTAAAAAAATGATTCTTAATCTTTTTTCCTTATTTCTTGTCTAAATTATTCTCTCATGTTTAACATCATATTTTAAGAAGTGTTAGAATCCATTAAATAATTAATTTGTTAAATTTATATTAAATTAATTCATTCTTATTGATACAATCCAACATGCCAAAAAGGAAATAAAGACATTATATAACAGTAGATTAATTCAAAAGCAGCTTTAAAAAATGAACTAAATGTTCTTTTCTATTCTAATATATATTAAGATTAAGAAAATACTTTATTATAATTATTTTAGTTTTCTAATTTCTTCTTCTAATTCAGGTTCTTCATCCTATTCAACTTTTGTTTATTTTTCATATTATATTTCCTATATATTTTCATCAATATTTTCATTCTCTTTTAGTTCTTTATCTTATTTATCAATTGATGTCTTATCTATTTTTATTTCTCTATTTGACTAAACATTTTATTTGATAGGTAATTCTTAACTATTTTCTTGAAATTATCTTTCATCGAATAATAATTCTTCTTCTTCTTTGAATATTTCTTCTTAGTTATCTTAAAATTAATTTTCCTTTTTTTCTTTGTTAATAATGTTTTAGATTTACTTGTCTTATTAATTTAATTTTTATTAATATTCAGTTTTTTCTATTTAATTTTATTATTGATCTCTTTATAATTCTTAAGCTTATAATAGTTTTGCATTTCTAATCAAAAATTCTTAAAGTTGTTCTTTACTATTTAGTTACAAATCTAATTCATTGTCTTATTCATTAAATGAATCTAATTCATCAAATTTTTCTTATTATTATTCTAAATTGAAATTATCTTTTTCTTTAATTGTATTATTATCTTATTATTATTATTATTATTATTATTATTATTATTATTCTTAATTTATATCTCTTTATTATTCTTATTATTATTATCTTTATTACTATTATTACTATTATTATTATTATCTCAATTATGCTTTAAATTCTTGATATTTTATCCAATAGTATATTCCAATAATTACCAATAAATAATAATAATTCTACCCCTTAAAATAAGAACTAAACAATATATAGAATGCTCCAATATAACAAATCATCTTAAAATGGAAAAAGATCTCTTATTACATAGGAGTATCTCTATCATCTAATATAATAATCAATTTTACCTTATCTCCTTTATTATTATGGTTTTTAAATTTTCTCTTAATTATTTTGTTAAAATTTCAATCCCATGATTGGCATTTAAGAAACAATAGGTTAGAAATTAGTATAATTTAATTAATTGAATACCAATGTTCTTTGAATATTTTTAGTGTATTCTAGATAAATCAATTACTTATTTGTTTATGAAGGTTATTTTTTAGTACCAATCATTGTTAGAAATACAATCTGTTCTTATTTTTTTGCAATATCAAGTAACTTTTCATTGCCATACAATTCCACGCCACCATGATATAATTTGATTGTATCTGGATCATAAAAAGATTAGTTTTTAGCAGAGAAATATCGAATCTAATATAAAGTTGAGTTGTACTTATTCAGTTGTCCAATGATCTGGACATTGGAACTCTAAAAAATGTCCATTAGGAAACTTAACTTTTATATTCATTTAATAATGTAATAATGGGATTTAGTAAATGAATCAAATGATTAGTTAAGAATGTTTAGCTATTGTTTTATAGTGTGGAGTGCTTTATTTATACTTTGCTATGATAGAATCAAATTGAATAACCTTAGTTCTAAGAAGCAAATAGATGTTTACAATCGTTTAGTATCAATTTTACATGGATAATTTACTTTTTGGGGATCACTCATTATAATATTATCTCAGACACCATATGAATTATAGGAAATGAATTCTTCTGAAATGCAATTTGTTATGATAGTCAGTGCAGGTTATTTTGCATACGACGTCATAATTTGTACTTATTTCGATTTATATGATTATTGGTTGATATTTCATCACATCATTAGTTTGATGGCCTTTGGAGAAAGCATTCTCAATAAAAAATATGGACATATCATTATATGTAAATAGCTATACTCATATACTATATAGTCGGTATGTTCATTAGTGAAATATCTAATTTGCCTATGCATCTTAGACATATTTTAGGTTGTTTTGGATTAAGATAAACAAAAATCTATGAATCAATAGAACTTCTTTATTTCTCATTATTCTTAATATTTAGAGGTATCTTGAGCCCAGTCTTACTAATAAGAACATATGAAGATCTACATGCTCCATTATTAATTAAGATATCTGCATCTGGATTGTTATTATATTCAGTCTATTACATCATAGAGTAAATTAATATATTTCTATTTTTAGAATGATCAAAATTACTTAAAGAAAGATTAAATCATATAGAGATAGAAAGAGAAGAAACTTAACAATGTATTGGTTTGTTCAGAATCCAGTATTACCTTCACAAAAATACGTAGACTCTATATTATGAATAATATTATAATAAGAATTATATTATATCTATAATAATCATAATAATTTTATTTCAAAATAGATTAGATATGTTGATTTTAATCTTAAATTTAATAGTTATATTCAAAATAAATATTTTTATTTTGTTTGATGAATAAATTTACTTTAAAATTTGATGATAAAATATTAGAAGAATAATATTAAAAAGTTAAACTGTCTAAAATTAGAAAACCCATTTATTTGGGATTGTTATTACTATGTTTTTGTATGATGAGTTCAAATGCCATATTAAGCTTGTTTACATCATAATAACAGACTTTAAAAACATATATAAATTATTCTTACCTAATATTTATGGTCTTTTAAGCTATTATAGTATACAAAAGACCTCATTTAATTAAATACTTATTGGCAATTTCAAATATTGCCACAGGATTATTGCAATTTAATTTTAATGAATCAACCCCAGCCTAAATCTACTATGATTAAAGTTCTTCATTTACTTAGTTATAAGCAGTTGCATATTTCATATCTGATTTCAAAGATGGAGTGATACAAGTTGTAGCCTTGCTCTTTATGAGATTTATGATTACCTCAATTAAAATAGAAAATGTGGATTTGCAGACTGTGTTAATAGGAATTGCATCAACATCATTTATTTTAGTTACCTTATATGTAAATGATTAAAATTCAAGAAAAGAATTTTTAGGAAGTATTTCAGAAGATTTATGGGATCATTCTTTATCCATCCTTATTAAAAAACCTCATTTTAGGGTGTAATACAATAAGGAATATATGAAAATAGATTTAATATCATCAAACTAATTATGTGATTTCCCAGGTTATGATGAAAATTTATGTGAAGGATGTAATAGTAGATAATTATTACATTTATATTAATACAACAAATATAATTTATCTGATTTTATTCTAGAATAAGCTTAGACAATTTAAAATTAAATAAAAGTTTAATATAAACATCATTCATTTCAATTAAGAATAGTATGTGTTGGAATAAAGAATTTAAATATAGTAGTAATTTATGAAAAAACTACAAGTAATGTAAATGAATAAATAGTTCCAATAAAATTAAGAAATTTAATTTTTCAATATATTTAATCATAATCATAAAAAACAATTTATTAAAGGTTATTTAATTAAGGTTTATTATCAATTTTATTAATTAATAAAATGAAATTAAAAGAAGTGGAAATTACAAAAATGTTCAAGAAATTAAATAAATAATTTAAATATACAATGAAACCCATTAAAATACTTCCAAAGAATATAAATTTTAAATTTTATACTTATTCTTCATAATTGAAAATACTTTTAGTTTAAATATTTTAAATCTTTGATTAAATCTCAAAAAAAAGAATATCTATATTATTTTAAGATTTAGAAGATTGTATTTTAATGTAAATTAAATTTAAATAAAGTTAAGAAAGAAATCTGAACCTCTTATTTCTTAGCTTTTATAGCAAGAATATATTTATATAATAAATCAAATCACTCTTGTTATTTAATGAATTAAATTTAGATTTGCAAATACAATTCAAAAAACACATTCCATACTAATTAATATATTGATTTAAATAAAATATTTATATATCAAAATATCTTCTAATCCTTTTATAATATTGTATCTTCATCTCCAAAATTTATAGTATTAATTCTAGTTTCAATATTTGTTTAAACCATTCTAAATGTATGAGGCATTAATAATTTTGAAGCTCGATTTTAAGGTAATTTTCGAATCTTTAATTCAAGTTATTAACTTTCAACCAATTTTTCTCTTTAATTTTTATATTAACGATATGCTATATAAAAAAGAATTGATATAAGAAATACCAATAATATAAAAAATAAATAATAAATTGGAATGATAAAGGGTTTTTAATTAAAGTGAACTTTAAATTCTCTTGATTTCTAACCTTAATTTGTTCTATATATTAATTTATACTTTATTTCAATCTATTTTGAATCAGCTAAAATTATCATAAAATTATTATACTCTCAATAAAGCACTTAATTTAATATGGCTAAATTTTTGGTTGAAATTAAAATAAATATTTGGATGTAGTACCATAAATATAATCACCAGCTAAAACAAATTATTTAACAGAAGTTAATTAAAAAGGTATTGCATTTTCTTTATCCTAATAATAAATAAGAAAATGAGTATGAAATCCTTGAACTAAGATAAATTTCTCATTAACTCCAATATCAACAATTTTATTAGAAATATTGAATCTAGCTACAGAACCCCACTTTTTATTCATAAATTCAATATTGAATTAGATTACATAATATTGATTTTTTGTTTTATAGGCAACAAAGACAAAATCATCATTATTTATAGTTATAGCAATTCCATCAGTTTTAGGACCTATATTCTTCAAAAGTAATTTACTCAATACTTTTTCATTTTAAATTGTCAAATCAATAACAATAATACCATTTATTTTACAAAGTATATAAAGTAAATAATTCATTTCCTTTAATTTTGAAATAGAAAAATCTCTAAAATCAACAGCTTATAAACCAATAGATTATTTATCTAAAGTATAAGACTAATAATCTTGATTTACAAAATAAATTTCTAATCCATCTAATCCAATAACTGAAAATAAATAACAATCAATAATTTGTGAATAATATCTACTTTATCTACTTTACCAATTCTGAATATTTCCTTGATTTTATAGATTTCTAAAATCTAAATAATGAGCATAGTTAGGATAAGCTAAAATAAAATATTCAGAAGATCCAATAAGTTAAGGCAGTGAAATTTATTCATGTATAATGTTAAGATCATAAACTTTTGTGATTTCATTTATTAAACTAATATGAAATAGACGATTATTTATTGTTAATCCATAAATTTCACTATGACCTAGGATCACCATATCAATCAAGAAATCAGAATCTTCAGGTAATGAATCATTTTTGAATTAGTCAGATGGTAATTAAAATGTTTATCCTTCTGTTAATAATGTTCGATTTGATAGATAACAAAACTATAAGTTATTGATTATTTTATTATTGTCACTAGGTTAATTTTAATCAATACTCGATCTAAAGAAGTTAAGCATCCAAAGCATCCTTTACTTCAAATAATGTCTAAACTTCACCAAACTTAACAAAATAGGATTATAATGCTTTGTTCAAAGTAGGAAGGATTAAATAAATGAATAATAGCATTAATTTAGTAAAAATTGCAAATTAATTTTTTATATGATTTAATATATTCATATGGCAAATTCTTATTTAAATATTAGAGCATATTTCGCAACGTCATCTTATTTATAGGATAGTAGTTTTTGAATAACATTAATTCCATCTAGTTGCACAAAAATTATAAAGAACTAATTAGATTTGTTATCTTTAGCCTTGATTTCCCCTTTTCTAATAATTTTAATAAGCATTTCGAGTCCCTTTTTAAGATGATTTGAAGCAATTTCTTTTTCATTTGCAATTTCAAACATTCTAAGTAGATATTTAATAAGTCCATTTTTTACAAGATGATTAACATCCTCATTAGTCCCATGTTATATAGCATTTCCAATTACTTCTAATACATCTCCTCTTAAATTTGAATTATCATCACATAATGATCTAAAAAGAGAGACCAAAAAGTTTTAATTTGATAAAACCTTAAACAACGTTTCCGTAGCTGCAAATGTTTATATCATATCTCCACTTTTTTCTCTACTTTTAGGATCAACAATCATTCTAATATGAGCAATAAATCCACATTCTAATAAATAATTAATTTAATCTTCTGTTCCATAAAATATGCATTCAAAAATTCTAAGAATTGATACAAAATTGCCCATTGGTAATAAATTAATTAATTAAGGTACGACTCCACTATTTATTAATGCAGCAATTCTATTTGGTTCACCATCAATCATATATCCTAACGCCCATATAGCATCATTAATCATTTTTAAATTTTGTTGATTGAACTCTTCCATAATCACTTATGCAAATATCTCAAATGCTGATTGTATCTTATCAAACTTAGGACTTGGCCTACCTATACATAAATTAGCCAAACACCAAATGTATATTGATTTGTATTTGGATTCCATTTTGCTTATTATTTTTTCTATACTGCAGGCTTACAATATAGAATCTCTATATTTCACAGATTCACCAGCCAATTTACCTAATATCGTTATGATTAACATAATCAATTCGCTTTAATTACCATCCAATACAGTCAAAGATAATTATAGTATTCCATTTTGCATAATAATTCTTGTTATTTCACTTCTTCCAGCAGCTAAAATTGAAATGATTTCTAAGATATTAATTAAAATATAAACAACATGCAGCTTCTAGTTTTAATAAATATGTGCTTCCAAACTAGATGATATGAAATAAAATAGGTATAAGCTCATTTTCTTTAGCAATCTATTCTGCCTAATCAAAATTCTTTTTTTATTATTGAAATATTTATACAGACAAAGTTCTTCTTAATTTAATAATTGCTTTATGGCTTTCAATAAAATTCTCTGATCGCAGTGCAATAATGGCATCTATGACAGCTATATGATCTTCATCCATTCTTAAGATTTAAATTATTTCATCCTTCAGCGTTTGACATATTTACTCCTAATCGACTAAGTCTTCATGGTTAGAATTTTGTTACAATTTTTTAATGCCTCCAAGTTTCTGACTATTTTTCATGGTTTTTTCTTTGTTTATTGTAGGAATAATAGAAGAATTTAATTATTTATTCTCCCCGGAATAGTTTATTCATAATGAAATATCAATATCATAAACTATCTATTTATTCTTTCATTTTCTATTTAGATATGAATAATTATATAATTTCAATTCAAATCCAATTGAATAATTGTATCATTCTTACTGACATTAAATATCAATTTTTGTTACTAGAATAAAAGACATTATACTAAAAATATAAGTATTTTAAACTACTAGATTCTTAGTAAATAATATGTTTTCAATGATTCAATTTAAATTGTTATCATATACATAAGTTAGATAAAAAAAATAAGTGTTATTGATATTTTCATATTATCATTTATAGAAATCAGATTCAAAGGAGAATTTCATTTGGACTGACATATTTTTTGCTATGATTGATATTTAAGGATTTCTTGTTAGGCAATTCAGTTTATCCAATATAATTTTTAGAGAGAATATTACATTATTCACCCTAAATACCTTATCTATAGTTATTATAGTTCTTTGAATTAATTTTTGTGTTCATCACGTTTAAAATATGATTTAGTTATTTAATCAATATAATAAAAACTGAAATATATAATTATCATGGCAACAATAATTTTTTGATTGCAGCACATAATCTCTATGAATTTTATCTACATTCTTCTTCCAAATTGCATTCTTGGATCTTATATTTCTCTTTAATGGAATACATAAACTCAATTAATTTAGTAAATTCTTCTCCTTAACCTAAATCTCTTGTTTATTAAGATGTCAATACACACTAAGATTTTATAACGTAAATAATATACTTAAGCAATTAATTCTTAAGCAATATGCAAATCATTTTTATCAAGATTAAATCTATCTTATGGATAACTCATTGGAATAATCTTTTATAAATGGAACTTTTAAAAATAGGAATCTTTAGCTTTAAATCCAGTATAAAGTGCAAGATTTTTCATGCATACTTAAGTTTTATAAAGAACATCATTTCCCAATAATATATGATCATTTCTAACTAATAAACGATTTAATATAGTAATTGCATAATCATAACAAAAAGGTGTATTTTAAATATTACTTTCTTACACAGGAAATGTGAATCCAAGATTGTAAATCTTAATAGAAACTCCTTTTTTTAATGCAATATCAGTTTATATTGCTTTAACATGATCTATCATATATAATAGAGTATGAGGAACACAATTTCTATCAACAAACAATACTGCTTTTTCATTATTGGAATTGATGATTTCATTAATTTTTTTATGAAATTCCTATTAAAATGCTTCTTTGATATATAGAAATACTTTTTAGAATTTAATTGCCAAAGAATCTGTACTATCTCCTAATTTATCTTTAATTAATTGAAGAGTAACTTCATCTGCACAAATATCATAAAAAGGATAATCCTTATAATTCTATTTTAAATATTCAACCAATGTTGATTTTCCAGAACCAGGTATCATAAATGGATAAATAATTACTATTTTTTTTTAAGGTTTAACATCTTCATCAGATTCTTCAAAATCTAGTTCATTTTAATCTTCTATTTATGGTTATTCTCCATATTCAAATTATTTAATTATTTACTCCAATTTTTATAAATCAAATTCTTCCAATACAAAAGTTCTATTTGGAAAATTCTTTTAACATTCTTTCAAATAAACTTATCCTTTTTCTAACCATCTTTCCAAACTCAATTATTATACTTTTGGTTTTGCTGTTGTAAATTGAACACCAAATGAACTTATTATTGGATTTTAATCTTAAAATATTTTCGATTATAAATTCTATAATGATATTTTGAATCCTTCTTAATTCATACCTAAAAATACAAAAATAATGTTAGATGGTTCTTGATTTTATAATGTTGAATTAACTAAATAATCATTCAATTATTATTCATTATTAATATTGTATGGTAATTTAGGAATCATATGTAAAATAGATATTGCTCTTTATGCAAATACCTTTTGATTTCTACACATATATTAACATTCAACACATTATATATTTAGATTATCTTTTAAACTTTGTAATACTTTGTCTTCAAACAACATTGGTAATGTTAATAGAATTACTCTTACATGACGTTAATAATTCTTCTATTTAACTTCTCCTAATTCATCTATTTCATTCATTTTGTCCTCTTACATATTTTAAATTTGTTCAAGAAAATCAACAAAATTATATCTTATCTTTTCAAATGCAATTTTATTATTATAGACCTCTTCAAATGCCAATTTCGATATATGAAGATAATATCTTATAGGTTAAGGTGGTGAATATTATTTGATAATGATTTACAATTCATTAAGAAATTTCCCTAATTAAACTGATAATTGATAATGTTCATTTAACTATATCTTTTAAATCAATATTTTTAACATCTCTCTTAATTTTCTATATATCAAATATTCCATAGATTTTAATTTACAAAGACTTATTGTTTAATGATTTCCAATCTGATCTTCTGCTACTATATAGGCAACTGATCCTTCTCCTTCTAATACCATAGGTCCTTCTCCTATAAGTTTTGACCATATTGCTAATTATTTTAGAACACCTTCATAATTATCAAAATTTTTAATTGATTAATTTTTAACAAATTGCAAATTAAATTATTCACATATTTATTTAGTATGTTCTACAGGTAAACAAATATCAGGTGAATTATTATTAACAATGGCATAAAAAATAAGTTGAATATGTGAATATTTTGTTATATGTTAATACTCAGGATTACCACAATATTCACCTATCAAAGTATGTTGAGTAAGAAATGATTTTAAATCATCAAAATTTTATTCTTTAATAATTTCTAACCATTATTTTGCAATCAATTTTGCCCATGTATGTCTTAAATCATTATATAAATTTAGATCATCTTCTTATTGAAAGAGAATTGTGCAGTTTTTACTAGCCACCAACCAATATCCATTCGTAAAACTTATTTGACAATGTTCACCATTCTCTTTGAATAATTTATAAAGATGTATCTTTTTTCCCTCTTAAATTGCTTGTTTTATAGGATTCAAAATATTGAAACATGCTTTTTCATGATATCTTGATAATTTAACATTTTATTATTCCAATTCATAATCAATGTACTTCCTTTCAAGATCATAGAACTTTCTCATTCCTCTTCTACATATGCTTATTGAATCATCATGTACTAAAATTGAATTACCTCTTCTAACATTCATTAGAAAGAATGGATTTTTGAGGTAAAGCTTATCTTCCATTGGACCTTTTTTATGAAGAGAAATATCATAAAGTTAAAAGCCAAAAATATCTTATTTTACAAGCAAAATCTTTTTATGCTCTTTCATTTTCTATAAGTATTCAGCAGGATCAGAAATGTAAATACCTTGTTACATAATTAAATTAATAATTTATGGAGTAATTTTAAAATGCATATAAAGAGTTGGCAAAGATGGCCAAAATGAGTAGTTTTTATTAAGCCCAGAAGAAGGAATAAAAAATTAAAGGAATTCAATAGAAAATAAGTCAAAAATCAAAGAAAATTAAAGAGGCTCCATTAGCATCCAGAGAAGAGTTGATGCAAAAACTTAAAAATAAGATAGATACATTAAAAGCTGATAGAACTACAAAGAAGGATTATATACCACCTAGAAAATAAAGATAATAAAAAAACAAATGAATATATAATTATTTCTAAAGAATATAATATATTTTTGTTAAATAATAATTTTTTAGTAGTATGATATGATATCCTAATATCATATTAATTAAATTTAATCCTAGTAAATGATAAATCTAATTATTAAGAGATAATTTGAGATGAGACAAACATCATTTTATTCTATAGTTTTTGGAATTCAAATTATTATTCTATTCTTTTTCATTTTCATTCTAAATTAATTTATTATGAATCAAATCCTTTATAGTTCTAAACTTTATTTATTTTAGCACATATATAATAGTCTTAAAAATCGAAAATTTTAATTCTAAAAATATATATAAAAAAACATTATATTGTTAGATTAATTATTATAAAATATATTTATAATAATTTTATTTAATTGTGATGTTCAGCATTATTCTTATTTTAAAATTCAAATAATATCTCTGTTTGACTTAAAATTAAAGAATTTATAATACCAACCTCACATTTATTTATTAAATACTATATATGTAATAAATAAAATTAATAAATGATGCTATAACTTATGGCATATTGAATCATTAAATTTTGAAAATAGTATATATTAATGATGAATTATTATAATTCAAAACCCAACAATATCTTTATTACTTAAATCAATATTAAATACACTAAAAAAATGTAAAGGAAATAGTAATATGAAAGTGATTTCAATAATTTCTAAGAAGCCAGCAAAATTTCACTCGATTAAATGTCTAAACAACAAGACCTTAACAAAGAGACATGTCTTAAAAATGCTAAGACTTTTGAATTATTTGCTACATGTATTAATTTTGTAGATTTATGTAGGTATGGAAAGACATGAAGGCAAAATAGATAATATTGCTAAATATCTCTCAATGAAGATGCTCTTTATTGAAAAATAAGCATTAGAATGCTATAAAGGAAATACAAATGATAGAGAATATGAAAGATGTCATCAAAGAGTTGAATAGCAGCTACATGATGTCTATAGTTAATACTATTAAGGTTTACTTAACCTTTGACTTCATATATATATATTAATTTAAAAAACGATTACCCAAAAATCTTATGTTTCAATATTTCACTTTATATAAATTTTTACAATTCACATAATTATAATAATTTTATGAATAAACTCTAAATATTAATATATTTGTTTATTAAAATCAATTATATCAACTAGACAAGCAAGAATTGAATAGGTATTCTTTATAAATATTCTTTATAAATATTCTTTCATTATCTTCAAATATAAACCGTCTTCCAAATAATTAATTTTATATTAAATCACTAAAAATAAATATATATAATATTTTTCAACAAATTTTGCAAGTTAATTCATATTTATATAAACCATAATATAAGTGAATATTATACTTATATATAAATAATATTAATGTTATAAATTCTTCAACTAAATTAAAACCTTTTAATTTCTTAAAGATCTCATCCTAGATTCTATAAAAATGTTACTTTTAATCTAACTTTTTTATTTAAAAGTCTTAAAATAAGATTACCATCAGACATATATCGTAATTAATATTATATATATTTATTTAAGATAAAAATTTATTATTCTTATTTATCTAAATAGATTTTTAATATAAAATAGAATACTCTATTCTAAATAACTATGTTTCAAATAAAATTATATTATGTCAGCTATTTCAAATTCTGATTTTTAGTTAGATTTTTAGATTAAATCAATATTATGCTTGAACTTTTTAATCTAAATCAAAATATTCACAATTCTTAATGATTTCTTTTAATTTACACTATTATTAACCCACGCTACTTCTCTCATTAAATATAGCATAGAGTATCATAGTTTAAAATCATTTTATGGAATTATATAAAAAAAGACAATATTTATATAAAGAAATATAGTTTTTCAATAAAGAATGTTCATTAAAGTAAGGATTATATAAGTTTTAATAACATAATAATCAAAATATTTCTACTGATCTTTCACTTTAATCCCATTTAGCTAGAGTGATAGAATGTTTATACTCAACTTTATTATAATTGTAACTTGATGATTCAATATTTGATTTTTGTCTTCGGCGAGGTACAAAAGTATAATCAAGTTTAGTTTTAACTTATGGATAACGAATACTCAAGAGACATTTCTCGATTTATAAACCTATCGTATCTTTAATTTCAATAGGTTTTTGGTGTTTTTTAGACCTTCTCATAATGGGTGTTGCTGATTGAGTTCTTGATGTTTGACTACGAGTTTCAGTTTATTTATATTTTAGAACTGATAAACTCTTAATTTGAGGTGCTTCCTTAATTTATACATGAGTAGTAATAGATCTAATTTTCTTTGGTAGATAAGTTTCTTCTAAAATTTTTTATTTATTCTCAATGCTCTGTTTGATTTGAGATATTTAATTTGAGAGTTATTAAGATTTTTGAGAGGTTTCTTCTTATTATAGTGTTTATTATTCAAATGGTTAAAAATTAAATTGTCTTCCACTTGGAGTCCAAATATCATTGAAACAATTCCAAAGAGACATTCGATTTTATTTAAAATGCTTACGTTTCTAATTAGGTTTATCTTGAATTTGTAAAGTGACTAATTTAGTAATCTTTAAATCAAATAATTATTACATTTAATGGCATTCTCACATTTGATAAATTGTCTTTTATTAGCATTTGGACCTTTCTTTGTTGTATACAAAGCTAGATCACTGTAAAATTAACTTATAAATTCTAGTGCTGAATAAGGAGCCTATAAGACTGTATTGATTAGCATTTTAGGATGTTTGCTAACATAATTTTGTAAATTGTTTCTGTTGGCCTCTTTATCTGTGATTACTGAATAATTCATTCATGTAAGGGATTACAATTAAATTGTAGATTAAATTGCTATTCGATTTGATTGATTGTTATGGAATCATTTTAGTATCAAAATAAAAGACTAATATTGATGATAAAATAAGCAGAATATTTGCAATTGCAATAGGATGGGCATTGATGGATTGTGTTATGAAACACCTCTTCACTTTTATTCCAAATGCTACAACTGATGAATTTACATGGACATTTATTTTAAGAGGAATTACTGCAAATTTAGAATTTGTACATATATTATTTTAAATTAGTTTGAAACATTGTTCTTAGTAGGATTATTGTAATCAAAAAACAAAATTAGTTATGCAATGATATTGTTAAAGGTTCTTGTACTTCCAAATTTCCAAGATATCATCACTAGAGGAGGATTATCTTCAGTATACATGCTTGTGTCTAGATTTGTTATATGAGTATTTTTTTACAATTTACAAATATTTTATAAATGCTTCAAGAATGCAAATCAGAATTGGCATCATGTAAAGCTAAATTGATATCCTTGAGTATAAAGGATATGTCTAAATTATTACCTATGTGTAAAACTAGTACAAGTAAGAATGAAGTTTTCATTTTGAATGACATGATTGAAAAATATGATTTTGATGAAGAGAAGGAGAGGGTAGTGTGTTAAAGTGATTCTTTAAGGATAATACTAAGACTAGTTTGAGATTGTTAAGAAATGATGTATAGAGATACATTAAAGAGTTGAAAGGGTTCACTAACAGTCATGAGTATTATTAAAAAATTGAAAGCATGGCAAACAATATTACTAATGAGTATTTATCATTATTTATGTATTCATAGAATAACAGAGTATAAATCAAAAATGTCATATCAATTTGATGATTTAGCATAATAAGAGGAGACATTGACTGATGAATTGAAAATGATTGAATAGAAAATGGATAATTATGATGTTGTTTAAAAATAACCCATTATCAAAAGAAAACCTATGCAAAATAATGAAGAAACAATTAGTGAATTAGGATTAATCAAATAAAAAGTGGATCTAATAGATGAAAAAATAGATTAAATTAAACTCTTAGAACCAGAAGATCATAGAGAATTCTTAAGAGTAAGAACTAAACATAAAGGTAAAGTAACTCCAAATTTTATTAATGATTGTCTTAAGGCTATTCCATTTATAACTGAGGATCAATTAATGGAATAAATAGAAAATTATAATTTATTACAATAATTGGAAGATGAAAAGAAAGAATTACTTACAGAATATAAAAGAAAGAAGGAAGAAAACAAATAAATTCAATTATAATAAGAATAATAATAATAAGAAATTGAAAAATAGAAATAAGTTAAAAAACCTTTGGTTCCAAAAGAGGAGAGAGATAAATTGAAAGAAGAAATAAAATAATGGAAAATTAAGAGAGTTACATAGAAAGCAATAGATGAAATAGAGTATGATACAAAAAAAGATATTGAGAAATAGAAATCAGAAATGTTAAAGAAGGAAAGAGAAGAAAAGAAATTATAAGTTTAATACTATAGGGAATAGAAATTAATTGAAAAATAAAGAGAATAAGAATTAAAATAAGTAGAAACAATGTCAAGAAGATTTGTTAGTTAAGAAGCAAAAGAAAGAATAAAAATTAAAGAAAATCAATTAATTGAAAAAAAGAAAAGTATTCTTGAATAAAAGTAAAAGAAGTAATTTGATTAAGAAATGAAATAATAAGCAAGAGAAGAAGATAAATATATTAAATTTGCTTATGTTGAATCAAAATTAAATGAAACAACAAAAGCTGTAGAATAATAGAAGAGATAGAAATTTGATCCAAAAATTGATCAAGGGAAATATGCAGATACTTTTGGTGGTAATTTATTAGGAGCTGGCAGAAGAGCCATTCCTGGTTGGAGATAGAATTTAGGTTGAATAATGGTATTTATGATATTTATTTTATTTTATCAATTTAGTTATATTTCTGCAATTGATTTTCTTAATTCTTAACTTAAACCTGAATTGAATATTATGAGTATTTAATTAACTGTTTCCACTTATCCAACTCTAAAAGAATATTAGTAATATTAAATTACCTGCTATCAAAAATGGCTCTAAGATTCTTCTCTTCATCTTAACAAGTCTTTACCCAATCATTAAGTTCTTTAGTTTTGATTGATGCAATTGATTTATTAGTATTAACATCATTTGTAACTTCAACAATATCTTATTGTAAATGTAAGACTTAAGCTTTCAATTAAGCTACTGATGCAGCCAAAGTTTGATTGGCTAAAAGTAAGATTTCTCTATTAATATATATAAATAAATGAATAATACCTTTATCTAATGAATTCAACTTCTCTTGCATCATCAACTAATAATTCTTATTTTTAAAGTTCATAGATAGAATCAATTAATCCTTATATAGTAGCAACAATTTTCTCAACTTATTCTGGAGTTTTGGCTTGTGTTGATGCTTTTAATAACAATTCAACCATTATTCCATAACCTCTAGGTGTTGGATGTGCTTCCTCTAATTATAATAGATAATTAAATGTACTAAATTTGAGATAGTGTTAATTTGAATTGACTTGTAAGAAACTAACAGAACCTAATCCAGATACAATTGATTTAGCTTCACCTAAAGCTGCTACATAATTAGTTAATTCATTTCTTCTATCTTAATATTCTTATTTTTATTATTCTCTAGTAGCTGTAATAAGTGAAAGTTTATCATTATTTCTTTATTCTTCAGAATCCTTTACTAATGCTTATTCTTATTTACTAATCAATTCCTCATTGAGTAATGGTACTAGTATTTAAATGTATATATATACATTTTCTTTCATCATCAGCTCTCTTAGCATTTGCTCTATCTATAACACTCTAAGCATCATCTTGTCTTGTTTAACATTAAGTTTGTCTATTTCTTAAATTAGTTTGAATAGCTCCTTTTTCTTATTCAGCTGATTTCAATATTTCATTTAATGATTCAACAACAGAATCTACTGCTGATCCATTTGATAATTCTAATTGGACAGTTTACAATATTGTTTTTCCAAAATCTGTTTTGGGTAACTAAGTATTACGTTGTTTGTACTGTATTAAAGATGTCGATGGCTTCGGTGGCTGATGATAAAGCAATCAAAACACAGAGAAATACAATAATCTTCATTTAATTTATTAATCTGCATAGAAAACGACTTTTTTTTGTATTTTTTTCATCAAAATTTTTATATTATTAAATTGCATTCATTAATTATATCAAGGAGTGCCTTCTTTCATAGCTTATTATTAAATTAATCTTATTGATTTGTATTCCTCCATAAAAGTAGGATTTATTGTACTTGAGTATGATTTGGATTTGGTTGAATTATGCTGTTCAAATACTTACTAAAATACCCACTTAAAACTAGCAACCTATTCTATTTGCTAAAAGGAAGTACATCTATAAGGATCATATTGTTACATTCAATGATATACAAATTTTAGTAACTGAATCTGATTTCTGTTCAGTAATAAATAATTTTATAGCCATAATCATTATTGTTGCTGATGTTGTATGATCTTTTGATTAGAATACTGGAAATGCTATAGATCTCATTTATCTAGCATTTGCCTAACTATAATTTATTTGATACCATTTTAAGACAATTTTAAATAGTTTCATAAATTAATTGTCTCTCTTCATCCTACTAATCTTAAAAACTCATTTCATTATTTTCTTGAACAACAGCCAATATATAATTTTTTTTGTTTTCTAATCTTTTTAATTTCTTAATTACTTTTAGTTGATCCTACAAAAATACAATTCCCATTTGCTGGTATAAATGTAGGTTTATCATTTTAAGGAACATTTGAAAATTGTTGATCAGTTGGCCAAACTATACAATCTACTGACTCATTCTCTATATTTCCTGCTGTTAAAAGGACATCACATCCATTAAATTTCTATTCGCATAATAATTGAGACATTGTAGATTACATACCACTCTTGGTATAACAAAAATTATTTCCCATTATAGTTTTATATATTATTATACTATAATTTATTATATATTAATATATATTATCCTACTAAACTTCATATATCAATTAATATTTCTAATACATACTTATTAGTTAACTATTTTCAATTAAAACTCAATTTATTAATTTACTATTGATTTTTTCTAATTTGTTCTTATAACTATTAATTCAAATATAATATATACATTAATTTGAATCATTATTTATTTACTATTATTTTATCATTTTTTGTTATTTTTTATATTGATTAAGTAGTGATTAATTTAAATTAAACAAATCATTGTATTTTCATATAAGTATTATTCTTATTTATGAATAATGATTTATAATTGTCATAATAAATTGTAATTTATTTGATTTCCTTTTTAGTTACACATTTAAATATGATTATTATTATTCATTTAATTTATATTGTATCTATTACTACTAAAAGTATATTTCCATATATTTAATAATATTTGAGGAATTCTTATGAATTATTTATATAATAAAAATATGATTAAATCTTTATTAAAATTTATTTCTAAATCAATATTAATGTATTTCAAATTTATATCTATAATTTATATAGATCTACATAATATTTGTTCCATATTTCTATCTTTAACAATCGTATAATATAAATACACTTGTTTTATAGATTTTAATCTCAATTTATAATTCTAATATTTGGATTATAATTCATCTACATTTTATTCTTGTATTTTGAATATATTTATATTTAACAATAGAAATAAATTTGATAATAAATATTGTTATAAGTATTTGTCCATTATATAGATTAATTAATTTATGAACATGAATTATTAATGTTTTATCATATATTCAACATTTATTTATAATTTGATTCATTTATTGTTAATTATAAATTATGGATTTAATCTTTTTCAATCAGAATAATTTTAACAATTTTTAATCTTAAGCTTGGATTTTGTTTCTGAATCTTCATATTATAATATTATTATTAAATTACATTTATGTATTTTTTAATCTTGATAGAGTGTCTAATATATTAATGTAATTTATATGTGTTTTATTATATCATATTTACAATAAAATGTGTTCTATTTGATTTTTCATATTGAATTTCTTGGCATATTTAGATGTCTATTGGATTTTTAAAAAGATAAATTATTTTCTTTTAGAGAACAAAACATTTCAGCAAATTAGATTCAAAAAGGTAAAATATTTGATATAAATAATTTAATATACTTTTCTAGATGAAATTCATTATGTTTTCCAACCTAATTGGAACACATTTTGAGTCTCTAGAGTATATGAGGTAACAGGATTATGATTTGGAGGGAACAACTGGAATCTATCTTGAATCTCCTGATTGACCTCCTCTTACATATACCTGATTATCAACACTAATTCTATTATAATCTCACTTTTTACATTCTATTATTTTTAGGAATGTACAATAGAAGACCTGAAAGCAGAAATTCACAAATTACAATTTTACTACATAAAGTATCAACTGGGTATGAAGTAATGGAGGTGCAAACAGAACAGCGAAAGATGATACAAAAGCCATCAACATAGCCAATTCCACCACCTGTTAAAAAAGAAAACACAACCACTAACATTACCTAAGAAACAACACAAAGCAAGGTAATAATTGGACTTCAACCTTTTTAGAAGGATTGGTTTTTGTAAAATTGGGAAGCCATCATCCCAGCTCCTGCTAGATGGTTTTAAATTGATTCTATTCATTAAATTGAAAAGGATTCCCTCCCAGAATTTTTCCATCAACATTTTCACAATGACAATTCATACTATAAGGGCAACTATAAGACTCCTCTTACTTATCTTAAAATAAGGAATAGTATCTTATAGAAATGGATAAGCACTCAAACAAAATATCTAAAATTTACTGATTGTCTCAATTTTATAAGCGGAGATGCTTCATCTTTATTGAGAGTCTACACTTTTTTAGAACATTGGGGATTAATCAATTTCTAATACAATCCTAATAATCTTCCAAATTAGGGATAAGTGTATCAATAAAATGGCACTTTTTTAGAAAGAATAAAACTTAATTTTTAAAGCAATCAAATCAATTTCCATAGTGAACCTCATTATGAGTAAGAATAATGTTAATTTAAATAGATGTCATATATGTGATATGAAAGCTTATCCATTTCATTAATAGAAAAAGGAGAATTTGGCATCATTTCAATTATAACCATTATTGTTATGTAATAATTGTTTCATTGAGAAAAAATATCCTAAATTTTTGAAGAATGAAGATTTCTGTAAGTATTTTTCTTATTATTCTTAGAATAATTCCAATAAACTTAAAAATATGCACCTTGGACTCAAGAAGAAATATATCGATTATTAGAATTAGTATATAAACATAAAGAAAAATGGAATGAAATAGCAAAATACTTTACAAAACGATCTTTGACTGAAATTGTTAAAATGTATTTATAACTTCCATATTCCAACTTATTTCCATCCTTAGATAAAGAACCTTCAATTCCTAAGAAACCATAATAAGTAATTATATTAATTAATTTTATAGGAACATATTACATTTCATAATGATGTGAGTAATCCTATTCAATTAGGTGTTGCTTGTTTCAAATCACAATTAGATAAACTTAAATTACCTAATATTGAAATAATTTAAAGTTAGGAACCAGAGAAAATGGATGAAAACTTAAAATAAATGATCTCAATATAAATGGAAAAGATTGAAGAACAATTATTATATCTTGAAACATATGAGTAATTAATCAATCAAGAGAAATAATGTGTTTAAACTATACAAAAAAAGAATTTATAGATGTAAGTGTAGGTCTAGACTAATGATATTGTAAGTGACAATATGATGTTTTTATGAAACCATTCAATTATAATAACTATAATTCATTAAACAATAATTATATTCTAAAATCATTTAGAATTCAATAATTTATGCCAGAATTTAAACTTAATTATAAATCATAATTTCTACACATTTTCATATTTCATATGATAATTGAAATCATCAAAAAGATTATTTATTCTCTTTATACAACTTTATTCATCCTTCTCTTATAGACAATTCTCATATTTTAATTCACAAAATCTAATGAATATTTCAGATTTCATTTATAATTTCTTAAATCTCTTTTCTTTAATTAACATGCAATCAGCAAATGCATCCATATTCTTTGAATTTTAATAACATAACTCTTCTTTTTATTTTATAAGTTAGTTGACTATATCAACATGATTATTTATTAATTCTCCTATAATTGGTTGTTAATGAAACATTATAAATATTAGTATTTAAATCAAATTCTTATAATCAACTTTTATACTCTATTCAATAATCTATTTTTTATCCTCTAAATGATGCTGATAACTATTCTAATCAACTTCCTATACTGTAGACAATTCTTAGGTTAAAAGGTTTATAGATCTCTCATACTTAATCATAAATATTTAAATTTACTAAAAATAAGTAATCTTCTAGTTCATATTGTTTTTACATCATTATGTATTGAATATTGAATCAATTTGTCAATTAAAAGTCAAGAGAAGTTGTTTTAAATTTATGGATTATTCAAATGATTCATTCTTTTATTTAGTATATTATGTTAAGTAATAAGTGCTAAATATTAATAGTTAAGTGTATAGTCTTAATCAAAAATGCTTTTCTAGATTTTTGGATCATTCTATATATGTTAATTTATGTATAAACAACAGTTTATATAAATAGTTTTAGAGATAATCCATAATATAAAATCAATTTCTCATTTGTAAGGTCAATTTTATTTGAGACGTAAAATAATATATACAACATTATTATAATACGAATGATAATTAATAATATCGAATTTTAATCAATATTAATGACATATATTTATCATAATTTGCATTATTAATTACTTTTTAACATAATTTCAATATCGAAAAAAGAAAATATTTTTAAAATAGAACATTATGTTTATAATCCCCCTCTTCATAGAGATAATACATGCATGTACTAATACGGCAAACACAGGATGGACCAACAATTACTAGAAAATGTTAATAACAACTGTCAATTCCATAACAAATGTGGATATCACTACTGTCTGTCCTAACATTGATCCAGCAAAGGTTCCTGGTTTAACACCCTATCAATACTTGAGTTCTAGCAGCTGTCTTGGATATTTAGGACCATTGGGTCCTTATGGACCCTTATCTCAACTAGGACCTTTGTCTAATCCCTTTTGGAACCCATACAACTTTTTTGGACAAATCTAATTGCCTACTAATTTATAATAACTAATTCAATGGAGTCAATATTAATATGGAGCTCCTATGTCAAAGGATGGTCCATTAGGTTATAAAGGTCCTTTGGCTACAACACAATATTATGGTTAATAAGATCCAGGGAAAACCTTATTTGATACAAATGACTTTGCTGTATAATTAAGAGCCTTTGGTTTATGGTCAGCACTTGGTCCCTTAGGACCATTAGGACCTTTAGGAGCTTTGGGACCATTAGGACCAATAGGAGATCATGGATACAGTGTTGATCTTAATGGAAATTATGTAAATGGAACAAAAGTAGTGAAGACGGTTACCATAGATTATGATGGTAGTAGTACAAGAACATATCCTTTATACGAATTTTATTAGAGCTATTATGCTAAGACAATTCTATTAGATACATCATTTTTAGTAGAGAGTGATGTTTGTTAAAGTGATGATACTTATCAAATTGGTTCTCTTCCATTTAATTAGATAGTAACATTTGTTTTGACACCACTTTTGGGTTTAGATTCATATTCTTTGATTTTATAGGATCAATATGGTAAAGTGATAGCTTAATCTAATGTTGATAATTACATTCAAACTATTTAATTGAATGTGAAAATGAATACTAAACTTACTATAATAGTTCATCCAATATATCTATCTACAACAATTGGATCATATAGACTATTCGTAACAGGATCAACATAATACATTACTCAGTATAATATATCTGGAAATCAAATTTTATCTAATTGATTTTATTAAATGTTATATATATAATTCATTAGTCCTCAAACTATTTTTTATGCAAAGCATCTCTAATAAGATTTTTTTCATTATAGTGTTATTTTCTTTTTTTAACAAATTCTTCATGTTTTTTTCTTTTTTCTTCTTCTTCTGAAGAATCATTATCCATATTTTTTCTTTCTCTTTCTAAATCTTCTTTTAATCTTTTATTCAATTCTTCAATATCTAGTTTCTTTTGATGTTACTACATATAATGGACCTTATTTTACTTATTGTAATTTTTGTTTATTCAATTAGGCTTATACTAAATCTTGCTCAATTTCATCTTCTACTTCAATTTTATCTTCCTATTGATTTTATTGTATAATTTCATCTTCATATGGTGTTTTAGGTTCATCAATTTTTGTTTTATTTCCTCTCTCTAAGTCTTGTTATCTAATAATATTGTAATATTCTTTACTATATTGTATACTCATCCCAATGCAATTCTTTTTTCCTATAAATAACATTGATATCAATACATATCTATATCATGTTATGATTATTTTTTTAAAATCCCTTTTGATGATGATTTCATTCTCAAGATATTAATATAAATTACAAAAATTATTTAAAAATCAAACTTTTTAAGAATTATTCATTTGTAAAAACTATTTATAAAGAAAAAATTGAATTAAATAAAATATAAGAATTTATAATAATAACACATTATTTTTATTTTATAATGTTAATAAATTTTATGATTATTTTATATTAAAATTTAAACAATATGAAAATCAAGAGTAAATTCAATGAGTTCATTTTGTAAATTATTTGATAATAGAATCATTTTTACCTATTTATTTATTTTTTTCATAGATTTTTATTTATTATAAAATCGGTCCAATATAGCTATGTTTTAGTTGTTTTTTAGGAGAGAATTAAGCTTTCTTTATAAAGTTTCCTTGCAAATAATGTTATTTCTAGGATAATACATAACCATTATCTATGACAACTGAATTTTTAATATAACATTAAAAAATTCGACGCTTTTTTGGAGAGACTGATTAATGTAACTTATAATCATTCTGAGTTGGTGCTGTATTAACATAGTTAAGTGATTCACTCAAAAATTTGAGTTGATTTGTTGGAGTATTAGAAACAGAGTAGTCTTCCCATCCCTATAAATGTGAGTATTTTTTGTTCATAATTCTTTTAATTAAATAATGCAACCGGTGTAACCTATTGCTGAAGGATAGCGAACAAAAATTATCTATACTTTGATTAAGGATCAAAAGTATAAGGAAGCTATTAATTATTTAAATTATGAGTTGCAATTTTGTCCTAAGAGCAGAGCATTATCTTTACTTGCATATTGTCATTATATGAATTAAGATTTCACTTCTGCTGTTGGAATGTACCAGATAATTTAAATTACATAGTTATGAACAATTAGTGAAGTATTATCCTGAGATTGATGATTATAAGATTTATTTGGCATAGTCATATTATAAGGATAGTAAGAAAGTTTTTGAAAATAGGTCTTTATGATGAGGCATTAAAAGTATGTGCTTCTATTGAAAATCCATAATATTAAGGCAAGATGGTTTAATTGTAAGCTCTGATTAGATATGAGAAGAGTGAATTTCAACATGCAAAGACATTATTAAAATAAAATGAAATGGATGATCCAGATTCAATTATTAATGAAGGATGCATTTTATTTAAAGAAAATAAGTTTGATGAGGCAAGATAAAGATTTTAAGATGGAATGAATTTAACTGGTTATTCTTGTGAATTAGCATACAATATAGCACTTTGTTATTACAAATAAAAATAATTGGCTTAATCTCTAAAATATATAGCAGAGATAATTGAGAGAGGAGTAAGAGAAAGACCAGATTTAGGAGTAGGTTCAAATGCTGAAGGAATTGAAGTAAAAAGTGTTGGTAATTCTTAAGCATTGAAAGAATCTGCTTTGATTGAAGCATTCAATTTAAAGGCAGCTATTGAATATTCAATTAAAAATTATGATGCTGCAAAAGAAGCATTAATAGATATGCCTCCAAGAGAAGAAGATGAATTAGATCCTGTTACTTTAATGAATTAGGCTTTGATGAATATAGAAGATAAAACAGCTGAAGGATTTAAAAAGTTGAATCATTTATTATAAAATCCTCCATTTCCACCTGAAACATTTCCAAATTTATTAGTTTTGTATTGCAAATATGGTTATTTTGATATGGCAGCAGATATTCTAGCAGAAAATGCAGATCTCACATTTAAGACTATTAGTTCAGATGATTTTGAATTTGTAGATGCTTTAATTTTAAGTGCAGCTAGTCCAGAAGAATCCTATAAAAAATTCTAGATTTTAGCTAATAAACATATTGATACTTTAAGAAGGATTACAAAATCTATTTAAGATGCTAGATTGAATAGAGATAATGAAGGAATAAAGAAATCACTTAAGGAATTTGATGATTGTTTAGAGAAATTCATACCTGTATTGATGGCATAAGCAAAAATATATTGGGATAAAGACAATTATTCATAAGTAGAAAAATTATTTAGATAATCAGCAGAATTTTGTGCTGATCATGATGTATGGAAATTAAATGTGGCACATGTATTTTATGTGTAAGACAATAAATATAGAGAGGCTATACGTTATTATGAACCTATAGTTAAAAAGAATAGTGATAATTTATTGTCATTAACTGCAATAGTGATTGCTAATTTATGTGTTAGTTATATTATGGTCAATCAAAATGAAGATGCTGAAGAGTTGATGCGTAAATTAGAAAAGGAAGAAGAGAAATCATAATATTAAGATCCTGAAAAATCAGTTTATCATTTATGCATAGTTAATTTAGTTATAGGAACACTTTATTGTTCAAAAAATAATTATGAATTTGGTATTTCTAGAGTTATCAAATCACTTGAACCATATAATAAAAAAGTAAATAAATTATATCATTTATAGATTAATACAGATACATGGTATTATGTGAAGAGATGTTTCCTTGCTTTGATTGAAGTATTAGCTAAACATATGATAATTCTAAAAGATACTTCATATAGTGAAATCTTGGATTTTCTAGATGCAGCTGATCAATATGGCAAAGCTATTCCCTCTGTATATATTTATAATATATTTATATAGATAATTAATCCATTAGAATAACTTGATGATAAAAATACAGTATCATATGAAGCCAGGATGATAAAAAGGATGTTTCTTAAATTAAGAACATGAAATTATATATATATATATATATAAATATGTTACATAAATAATTTTAGAAAAAATTTCTTAACAAATTTTGAACTAAATAAAAGTTATTCAAATATATGAATAGATAAATATAGAGAGAATGTTCAATAAAGATTTATTATTAAAATTGCATCCTTTTAAAATTTAATTACAAAATGAAGCCCTAAAAATTGAAACAAAAAACTAAATAATAAAATCATTGAAAAAAGAGTTAATATATTAAATAAAAAAAAAGATTCTAAATAATTATGTATAATTGACTTGATTAGATAATCATGTGAATTATATTAATTCAAATGATTATAATAATCTTTAATAAAAAGTCTAAGAGCTTATTTGGAAGTAGAATATTAAATAAAATCTACAATAGGTGATGAAGAGATGGAAATACGTAAAATATAGATAATAAATTTAATAATGATTAAATAATTTAGAATTTTAATAAGGAAAGCTGATTAAATACTCTTAATAATAATATTAAATATATTAGAAAATTAATTATTTTATATTAATTAATATGATATAAGTATCAAAGATGTTTGAAATATATAGAATTATGATATATTGCCTATAATAATGAAGTTATTATTATAATTAACAATCTATAATGATATTTATTTATTATAAAAAAAGTGAGTTTGGTGCTTTTTTATATCTTAAATTAATATTAAAATATTTATTTTAAGTTTAAACATAGATGTAGGTTTTATGTTAATATGCTTTACCTTAATTTTACATAGTGACAAACATTATTTCTCTTGTTTATCTTATTATTGGAATTTCAAGGTATAATTATTTCTATAAAATTAGTTTAACATCTGACTGGCCAAGTTTAGTTATAGAAATCTTGCACTTTCTAGTAAGTCTAACACTAATAATAATGATTGCAGTTAAAAAACGATATCAAACAAGAAAACCTCATTTTCTAGGGGTGGCAAGTTGTTTTTCTGCTTTATCAATTATTTTGGCCATATAAAAGTTTGATCAATATTATCTTCTGTTGATTTTAGTTCAATAATTAGCCTGCTGTTTACTTATATCGTTATTAATGTTAAACAAGAAGAGAATAGGAGTTGGTGTAGTATTATAAATATATTTAATTGGATTTTTGATTGATGTCTTCTCTATTGAAATTTGGTATTAATTATCACTATGAATATAGGGTATTTTAGAACTAATTCAGTTTGAGTAGAGCAATTGCAATTTTGGGATCTGGAGGAATTGGTTTAATAACACTAATCTTAAGTCTGTTATGTCATTTCAATCCTAAAGGGAAACTTTAAAATGAATTACACATCATAATAGGATTTTATATTTTTTGTGAATTATTTATATGCTGTAATATTATAGCTGAACTTGTTAATGTAATAATTTATACAATATTTAGGGTGTTTAAAGTATATATTTGATAGATTTGATGATACTCAAAATTTCAAATGTATTTTTGGATGTACTCATATATCCATTTGTAAGATTTCATTAACCAAATATGGAGAATAAAATATCATCTGAACCAATTGATAAATAATTTGAATGTTAAGGAATTGCAACAAAAGAAAGTGATTGTGAATTAGATAGTGCTTTAAAGATTAGATCTGATAAACAAAATGTTGTTGTGAAAGAAAAACAATCTGATACAAATAAATGGATCTAATCTCTCTTAGAACTTTATTGATTTATTAAATATATTTCTCATCAATATTATGATACCATATATTAATGAAATACATTACTTGTAGAATAAAATTTTATGTTTTTAAGAGATAAACAAAGGCGCAAAAAATTAAAAGAATTTTTAAATCTTTATTATTAAATCCAGAACCAAGTAACATTTTTTTTGTTTATTGACTTAGTGTTTAGGCTCCCCAACTATTAAGATCAAAATAGACCATCAGAAAATGGACTTCATATTGCTGATTTAGAAGATGGAATTACAGAAGAATAATTATATGTAGAGTTTCGAAAATTTGGATAGATTACCTTTGTTAAATTACATAGGTATATAATCTAACTATAATTAGATTTCCATTCATTGGAAAATCAAAGCATTTTGCTTTCATCTATTTCTCAACATAGGAAGAAGCAAGAAAGGCAAAAGAAGCCATGAATTACAAATAGCTTCTTAGAGAGCCTATGCGTATTACCTATATTTAGGAATATGATAAAGATGCAAATTTATTCTTCGCAGGATTTGAGTTGAATATAACACTCCAATAGCTTGAATAATTCTTTAGCAAATGGGGACAAGTAGTAAGTGTCAAATTATCAGTTGATCAAAATAAGAAGAGTAGAGGTATATTGAAATTCTTAAATAAATTCAGGTTATGGTTGGGTATAATATGAGAGGAAAGAGCAAGCAAATAATTTATTGACTGAGAGTTAATAAAATGAAGGAAAGGTTTAATATAATGAGAAGACATAAATTATTGTGAAGCGATTTGTAAAGAAGGGTACAAATGAACGTGAAGATAAGAGAAGTAACTTATATATTAAGAACTTCTGGACTTCATTGGATACATTTGATTTGGAAAACAATTAAGTTAGAGAATAATTGGTATATATTAATGAATTATATATGAAAAGGAAGGTGAAATGCGTGCAAAATTGAATGAATGGTTCAGCACTTATGGTTCAATAATTAGTATTTTGGTTAAAATTGATATCGAACGTAAAGCTCCATTTGCATTTGTGAGTTTCAGTAGACATCAAGATGCTAAAGAAGCTTAAAAAACATTAGGTACTACCTTAGGAACAAATGCATAAAAGGATCCATTAAATACTGGAAGAAAGATGTATGTAGGATGGGCATAAACAAAAACGGATAGAAAATAATTAAGAGATAATAATTTCTATTCAAAATATATTTATGCTGATCATTTAAATAGAAATGTTACAGAAGATATGATTAGATAAACATTAAAAGATGCTGGTTATGGTGATATTTGCATGGTATTATTCAATTATATTTTATATTAGATTAGATTGGAAAAGATGTAATAAGGATTCTAATAAATCATTAGAATTGGATATATTGTATTTGATCAAGCTTCAGATGCTAATAAATTGATCAAATCATTCAAAGAGAATGAAAAGTTTGATGAAATAAAGAAACTATTTGATCAAAATGTAGAATAAGCTGGTGGCAAATACTTTCAACATCTTTTCCCTCAATTATCCTAATAAAGAGGATAAAGAAGACCTAATTAAAGATAATCTCCAACAAGAAGAATGTATCAAATGCCTCCAGGTCCACCATAATATGGTCCTAGAATGCCATTCCCATTCCCTATGTAATAAAGAGTTCCAGGGGGTGGAATGAGAAGACCCTATTAATAATAATTCCCAAATCCTATGAGACAAGCACCCTTACTTCCTCCTCCTGTACAATAGATAAGTGAGTTGGCTCCAGTTTAAGCTGTTGCCTTCGATAAGAGATAAGATTTAGTTGAATTATTGGCTAATTTAGAAGCTTTCAAGGCCAAACCTGAGAATGAACAAGTCAAATAATTATAGTAATTCTTTTATTTTTATAATTTCTAGAATGATGTTGTATTATAGAATCAAAGCAAAACTATACTAAGATACAGAAGGTCAATGGAAGAAAGTAAGTGAAGTGCTTTCAGATCCTTCCAATTATACCATAGATGAAATACTCGATATGATTAAGAATGAAGATCAATTTAATGAATTAGTAGATGATGCTGTTGCTCAATTAAAAGAAGAAGCAGGTGATACTGTTGCTCAATAATAAAATTAATAAGATTGGTGATAAATTTAATATTTGTTCAAATATAAATATATTTCAATATGAAATCTATTCATATAATATTCTCATTTAAGATATCAAATATTTCTATTATCTAATTCAAATATTGATAATATATTAATAATAATCTCTATTTATTAATATAATCTAATTAAAATAAATTTAAAATTTCATTATTTTTAACTAATTATTTAATATTAACTTATTTTATGATTGCATTATATGTATATTTATGATAAAATGTAAATGTAACAAAATCAATTGGCACTTAATATAATATTATTTATTGGAATGAAAACCAACTTAATAAAGTATCCGACAGCTCCCATAACTACAAAACCAATAGCACATGATGTTGCAATTTTAATGTATTCTATTTTGTTATTGTACATTCATATACCTCTTTTATCTGGTTTAGTACATTTTCTAATAAATCTGTAACTCTCTTAACCAAAACTTTAGACATCCTACAATATTCCATTGATTCCATTTAAGGTTTCTTAACTCATTTTTAATTTATTATTGAAATCTCACATAATCATTTTGCAATTTTATATTCACACTATACGTGTTAAATTAATTTATATAATTAATATATAATTATATAATCATTGTGGAAATATGCGATTGTCAATCATATTTCTATTAACGAATTTCTGTTCTCTATATTGAGTTGGGATTGGTTCAATTGGATTCTTATAAAATTAACCTAAAAGAAAAATCATTTAATATATCATACCATATCCTTTATATTGAGCATCATCCAATTCTTTTCTTTTATTTTAAATTCTACTATTTTATCTATTATTATTAATGTTTTCAGTCTCTTATATATCTGTATTAAAAATATTTGAAGTTTTATTCTTCATCGAAGTAACTTTATGTTATTACACTATATGATTATAATAATAATATATAATACATTAACTAAATTAACTAAGAGCATCATCCTATTATTATTATTATTATTATTATTATAATTAGGGTTCTTGAACTCTTTGATGAGTATAAGCATTCTCATAAGCAATACCTGTGATAGGATTATATTAGGCAATTGGTGGTTTACCATTGTACTATTATTTACTACCACTATTTCCTTATTTGTACTTGATTTATATATTATAAAAAGATACTTTTGAATATAATTCTTCATCATCATTTGGTTATTGATAATGATCATATTTATTTGATTATTGTAACAATTATGGTTATTCATATGTGTTAGGATTATTATTATTTGAATATTATTTTCCATTATTATAATTATCTAAAGCATCCTAGTAATATTAATCTGGTTGCTTATACAAGGCAGCTAATTCTTATTTTTTGTTCATTTCTTGAATGTATAACTACTTCATATACTCTTCATCTTGATTTTACTAATTATGTAATAGAATACTTCTACAACTGGTACATATGTTTATGCTTGATATGAGGGTATGTATGAATTTCTTTGATCTTGACCGACTTTTCCTGCAATTTTGGAGTCGCCCTTTCTGGTTTAATCTATATCCCATCCTATTTTGAATCCTTATCTGGTATTTGAGTTATCTAACAATATTAATAAATAATACCATTGTATGTTCTGATAGAGTTTTTTTTATCTCCATCGTAAAATACTTAATTTTTTGGTGCTCCTCTAGACTAATAAAGACTTATATAATTTTAAAACCATTGCTAATTCTTCTGTGTTTTGAAATTTAATTAATATTAATAATCTAATAATTGATATTAAAATTCAAATATATGTCGTTAATTATAAATAATAGATTCAAATATCATAAGATCATTAATCATTTGATTTATTAATTTATAGTTTTTAATTCAATATTAATTTTAGCAGTGGTTTAGATTTCTGATAATCGATTTCTCAAATTGATATCATCAGCCCAATCAGTATCATTTCTAAGATTGTTAATTCAATTTTATTTACTTTTAAAAATTAACATGCAATTCTTTCAATTCTGACCAAGACTTTATTGAAAACAACATCACAGTAACTGAATTCCCAGTACCTTGAACATTTTCAAGACTTAAAAACAATCTCTGTAATTCTTTCAATTTACATAAACCTTTAAATAAAGTATTCACACCTTCATCTCCTAAAGGATTACTAATTATTTATTAAAAATATATTACTGATCAAGTATTAGATTCACTATTTCTAACTAAGTTGCTTAACCAAAACCATTATACAATAATTCCATACCATCTAATCCTATTTAATTTGATCTAAAATTTAGATTGATATTTCTTAATTTCTTTTGAGTTGCCAAAAAACGATTAACATATCTCAATCCAAAAGAAGTGCAAGATACACTAAATATTTATATTAATATTTACTTCTCAATCCAAAACTTTAATTCTCTCAATGATTATTACATTTCATGAAATGATTTTGCTAAAAATCTTACACCATCATCTTCTATACGATTTTTGGATAAATCAATTACTAATGTACTTAATTTCTATAATTTAGGTAATACAAAACCAAGAGATTCACATCCCTTTTTTGTTATTTAATTATTCCATAATGTCAAATTTAAATGCTTTAATTTATCACATTTAGATAATCCTTTAGCAAATTCCTCTACACCTAAATCTTTTATTTATGAACCCCAAAGTACCAATTCACAATTCTCTAATTCAGATATACTTTCTCCAAGATCATAAAAACCTTCATTATGCATAGGATTACTGATTTTAGAAAACATAAAAATACTTTGAAAAATTTATAGCTAAATTAGTTAGGAGTGGTAATTTTTTCAAAGATTGATTTAACAATTTAGAAAGTACTTAATTCATATAATTACTTTCAAGATTTAAATCAAGTTTTTTTAGTTTTGGCATAGCACATATAACCATAAAAAATGCCTCGCAACATTCCATTGGTAAATGATTTCTTAATTAATTTAGAACTTATACAATCCGAAATCTAATTTTAATTCTTCCATCTGAATTAATCCTTCTAAAAGAGGTAATGAATTATTAATCCCTTCATCTGATAATTGATTATTAGATATTTCTAAAGTCAATCTTTTCAAATCACTCATTCTCATTATTGCCTTTGTTAAAAATAACAATCCCAAATTTCCTAATTTATTACTTATTAATATATTAAAACATTTATACTTCCATAATTATAATTTTAATTCTTTCAATTTTTAAGCTCTACTTAGAATTTTTTCAATTGGTGCAATAGTTCTAACATTTAAACAACTCATTTCTAATTTTATTTGTAATGTAATCATTTAAAAATTTTTAATTTGTTAAGCTATAGTTTCTAAGAATTTAAGTAATTCATCTTATGATTTATTTTACATTCCATTTAGATCTAATTATACATCTTCCTTATTTTTAATATCTAATTAAAAATCTTCCAAATTATTTATAGATTATAAATGTTTATGGTTGATTTTAGCAGGCTATTTTTAAATGATAATCATTTACAGATTTAACTTCTAAATATGATCTTTCTTCTATAATTTAACTTAATTAAGAAAAATCATATCTTTAATCAGAAGATATTTCTAACATTAACTTTAAAATTTTAGAAACCCCTTTGATTCTAGGATATAATTCTTTGACTTTCTTTCTTTATTCTTTTAAATAATTCTACAACTTTGTGTCATCATCAAAAAGCTCTTCTTTTTACTAATATTATAATTATTTGATATTACCTGTTTAGTAATGTTATGAGTGGTCGCAAAAAATAGAAAAACCAATCCAAGAGAGAAAACATCACTTTTATAAGGATTGTATTTAGCCTAAGGCTTTCTCCTTTTAAATGCTCTGTAGACTTCTGGTGATTGATATGTGACTGTACCACCAATGGTTCTTGATCTTGACTCTTCATCTATAATTTCAGTACCAAAACCAACCTAGTATTATAGAAAGGTTTATACATCACAAACTTTAAACAAGAGATTCTCATCATTGATAAGAATAATATTCTCTGGTTTAATATCTCTATGGGCTATTTTAATTTCTTAAAGATGTGAATGTGCTCTGATCATTGTTACAAAGAAATCTGCTACTTCATACTCTAGAAATCTGAAATCCGGATCCGATTACTTTTTGGATTAGATGTATTGCTATAAGTTAGTGATGCCTAATTCCATGACAATACAGCCGAAGGTAATGGACTGCATTTAAGAGATAAATGAGTACTTTATCCTGCGTAGTCACCTTCTCATAATAGAAGCTTTCCTCAAAGGATACTATATTTGGATGTGGATAAGCCTTAATTTTTTGTAAGATCTAAATTTCTTATTAAAACTTCTCTCTCAATTATGCATCAATCAAGACTTGTTTAATACAACATTTTTGTTTGGTCAATAGATTTTCAGCCAAGTAAACTTCATTCCAAGTCTTGGCAATAATACTTATATATCGATATTCTGGGTTTATATTACCAGTCATCATATTTTTTTTAATTATTAAAATATTATAATTTGTAACATTGATCATAAATGTTTCCTGGTCAAATCTGATCTAGATTCATCTTTTATTTGAAGATTATATAATAATCACTCATAAACTAAAATACAAGAAAATTCTATTTAACATTCATAAATATCATTTAATAATCCAATTAATTGATATTAATGATATTACATAAAAATTTAAGGATTATTACAATAAAGTTGTTAATTTTAAATGTATATATTAATTGATAAAATTCAGAATTCATAAAAAATAATCTGGATTCTAATTCCAAATCTTTGTTTATGCATTCTTCATTTAATTCTCACTTGCTTAAAATATTTTAGCTCTCATTTCCAACTTATCACTAACTTCACATACTGCTCCTGAATTACCACATCTATAACAATAATTAGGAGCAGAAAATATTGTTTTTAATTAATCTTTGTATATACTACGATATCCTTCCATTATTACTTAATGTGCTCTAAGTACACAACTTAAATTATTTGTTTATAAGAATTATGTAAAAACATCTTAACCAAATTCTTTACCTACTCCTCTTTTACTTTCACCAAATCCTTTTAATTCTTATTCATTTGGATCATTCCAAAGTAATTCACACATCTCACCATTATCTGGAATCTCTGATAATCTATTTAATGCTCTTACCTAATATATTTTATAACAATAATATTATACATCATCTAATAATTTAGCATCTTAAGCTATTCCACCATGTACACACCATATTTTCTCATCAATTAATGCAGATAATGGCATATAATCAAAAGATTCAGTTAAATATCTCCAAATATTTAAGGAACCATATTTCCTCATAGCTTCATCATATAATCCAAATGTTTAAGTTAGAATTCTAGATTCATGATTACCTCTTAATAAAGTAATTTTATCAGGATTCTTAATTTTTAATGCATAAAGTAAACAAATCGATTCTATACTGTGAAATCCTCTATTAACATAATCACCTAAGAACAGATAATTTTAGTCTCCAACTTCTCCTGATTGTTTGAAAATCTCAAATAAATCATATAATTATCCATGAATATCTCCTACTACAATAACTGGAGGATCTATTCTTTAAACATTTCCTTCTTCAATAAAGATTTCTCTTATTTTAGCACACAATTATTTTACATCTTTCTCTTTCAATAACTCTCCATTCTTCAATTTCTCAATAGACTTGTCTAAATCAGTTTGCATTATTTTAATATATATTTATTTATATATGAAATTCTCTATATAGACAATCAATTAGTTGGTTTGTCTTCAATGGCTTTTTATTGACTTGATTCCCATGTTAATCTTCTAATTAATAATCTTCCCTATAAAGTTGCATTAAACAAATGCATGCAAAATAGGATATAACTTTGTGGAGATATTCTAAGTGCCCATCTCATAAACAAAGAAGAATAACCTAATTTTAATTATAATTCTTACAAACTAAAACACATTGCATCTCCTTGCTGATTTTTGCAGGATCTCTATTCCAATCATATAATGCTTGAATTGGGAAAAACCAATTACAAACTGGAGCCCAAAAATGTGTAGTTTTAGGCCCTGTTGAAGAGTGCACCCAAGTCCAAAATATTCCTGATGCTTTACTAGCCATTCGATTATATTATTATTAATATTAAATTCAAATCCAACCTCCTTATTAACCATCATAATATCTATATTAGACATAATTAAAAAGATCTTAGACGCATTATTGGATTAGAAGGTCTTAAGACATATACCAAAATTATTATCATGTAATTGATATCCTTTAAAAGATGTGTGTATCTTTTTATAGAAAGTATTTATAATAATTTATTTCATAATTATTATAAATATAAGATACTAACGTAAATTATAATAATACATATTTTATAATAAATAATTTATTGTATTTGATCAAAATATAAACTAATAATTGAGTCTAATCATCTTATTTATCTACATTTCTTATTATTCAAAAGCAATTGATTAACTTAAATTCTTGTAATTTTATATGTATTTTATATGTATTTCATAAATCCATAATTATTCATAATCAACTAATTATTAAATATTAAGTCTTAAACATTGTTTGTTTAAAACTAAAGTTTTATTGTTTTTTTCAATAATAAATGAGTCATATGATTCATAATTATTATAGATCATTTTTACTTTTTATGTATTCAGACATTTAATAATTTAAATTATAATTCAATGAATTAAGGAGAACATCTGAATAAATAAGAAGATGATCAAAAATTTACAGATGGGGATCAAACATTTATTAATGAATAGACAGATGATGATAAACGATTCTCCAATACTGTTGTGGATAACAAAGAATAGAGTGGATTGGAAGCCTTATTGGTATATTTGAATATAAATTGAAATAGGAATTAGACAATCGAAATAAATAAGAGTTTTTAAGTTCAGAAGAGAAAAGTCTCTTTCAAGAATTCATTGTTATATGTTAAATTAGAAAAGACAAATATATGAGTGAACAAGATCCACATCTTTAGTTTTTAATGGATAAAGCAGTGTCCAAAGGTGTACAAAAGATTTTAAAAGCTTAGAAGATTTAAGATAAGGAACAATGGCAAGTATGCATTAATTACCATATTAGAAAGAGCAATAACGATTGATGAGACTATTCTATTCAGATATGAATATTGGTTTCATTACATCAACAGGGTAACTCAAATCTACAGTATTCATCTATCTTCATCAATCTATAGCAAGTTATTTAGATAATCGCTAAATCAATTTGAATTTTAACAAAGAGGATCTAAAAATTATAGCCAATTATTTTTCAATTGATGAACGCAATAAATCTAGTAAATCAAGTCCTGAATTTACATCACCTATACTCACTAAAGAGAAATCAGAAAAAGAATAATTTAAATAAAATAGTGCAGGTTCAAAGACTATATCTCAAAATGAAGGAGAAGTTGAAAATTAATTAAAAAGAAGTTTACCTCTATGTCATCAAAGTAATTGGCTTAAATAAGAATTTATTAAAAAGGATTACTTTAAAAAGTAATTCCTCATTCTTCAAAAAACAAATGAAAATGAACTCAAATCTGGAGTTCAAATCTTCTTTGTTTATAGAATAAAGGATGATCAGATTTATGCAGTAAAGAAAGTATAATCATTTATATCTATGTAGTCTTAATTAGCTTCAAATGTTATTTCCTTTTTTGATGTGTTTTCAACAGTAAACCTATCAGAAATTACAAATGATTAAAGAAAAATAAGAGAAGCCAAAATACTATCTAAACTAAACCATCCAAATGTTTTAACTTTATATGATTGGTGGATTGAAGAAGAAGAATCTGGCTATTCACTTTACTTAATGTCTGAATACTGTTCTTATCCTGGACTTAAACATCAAACCAATGATCTACTCAATTATGCTTATTATTATCTAAATCCTATGAATTGTAAAGAAAAAATAGAACAAATCAAAACAATCATGTTGTAAATCATGGATGGTTTAGAATACATACACAAACGAGGAATTGTACATAGAGATTTAAAACCAGAAAATATTTTTGTTACTTATGGAATCGATTGCCAACTATAAGTTATGTTGGCTGATTTTGATTAAGGAAAAGATGTTAGAGAATCTAAACTCTCTATTATTACAGATGAAAAACTAAATGATTAAGATCTTAATTCTATTAAATCAAGAAATACTATTAATTCAGGCACTAGTGGTTACGCTACAGCTAATTCTTAGATTAACAAAGAATATGATAAAATGGATGAGTTCTATGCTTTGGGTGTTACTCTACTTCATTTGATATTGGCTTTCCCTGGAGAACCCAAAAATCGCAATCTATACACTAATACATTTGCCATTAGTGATATTTCAGACGTCCTCCTCTTATTTGATAGTTGGGCTGTTAAATTAGTACAAAACAGACATCCAGAATTCAACTTCTAATAATATTTTCATCTTATGGAACTTGCAAAGGCACTTCTTGATAAAAAAGTCAAGGAACATGATCACATAAGAAAAATCATACAAAGTTGGTGAATTGTTGTGTATTATAATTCATCTTTAGATTTATATTAGTATGTTTATATAAATCTGAATTAATAATTATTCTACTAATTTTCATTAATACAATCTTTTTTATAATTAAATATATATAATTTAATAACCCAAAAATAAATTGTATTTTTTATCATAATACATATAACCCTTACATACATTTTACCCTTGATTTTATTAGTCATTATTAGATATAAGTTTTGTAATTAAATTTGAAAATATCATATTCACAATATAAAAGATTTCTATTAATAACAGGTCTGTTACTAAAATTTTGATTCTTGGTATATTCTAAAATTATATTTTTTAATCAATCAAATTCTTTAAAGATTTTAATAAAATTAATAGATTACTTCTATTTAATGAAATAATTTGATAAAATATTTAGATTTGAATTTTTAAATAATTTTCCATCTTCTCTTAATAAATTTATCATTTTTAAATTGAATACTTTCGTATCCAATAATCTTATGAGATTTTTGAGAAATCTCAACAATTTTATTGATTGTTTGAAAATGAAAAATTCTTGTATATTTAGATTTGTAAATTTAAACTTTTTGATTATGTTATTATGAGATTCTAATTCAAAATAGAAATATTAAGATTAAGTTAAAATGATTAATTAATATATATAAATTTTAATGTGAATTGTTATTTAATTTTAAATCTGAAATTGAGAATAAAAATTATAATTTTTAATATTTTAAAATTAACCAGAATTCTCAATTATATTAGAATAATGTTCTTATATGATAATATGATTGAAATAGCATAAAATTGAAGGTTGAAATCTTTTTCTTATTTCAAAACACATTAATTATTGTTAATTCAAGATTAGTGTCCAAAAATTCTGATTCATTAAATATATAATAAATTATATGACGCCAAACTAATTAAAAATGCTACTATGCGTATTTTAAGTAGGTTTCATATCATGTGGACTTTATTTCTATATATTCTGGAAGAAATTAGATCATGTAAAGATTACTTCTTTAAATTTCAGAAACCTTATTATGAATAGCTAGCTTTTGTATATGGGTTAGTTTTAGGATTCACAGAATTATTAGTAGCAATAATTCTATTCATCCTAATTAAAACTAGAGTTTAAATCACATCCCTGGGATAGATTGGTCGTTATATTAGACAGAACTGCTACAAAGAATATTATGCATTAATTATAATAAATTTGGTATAGAACTTAATAATTAGGCATTTCTTATCACCTTCAACATAATAACCATAGTGGATTAAGAATCAGTAAGTTTTATGAATATTTAATCTCTCCACTTTATAGCAGCATATTATACTCAATCAGTTCTTTTTGCATTATTTTCAAATGACCTATTAAAGAGAAGAGCCTTGATTCCTAATGAATATATGTTTGAAAGAGAAGGAATATATCGATGTGCATACGAAGTTCTATATTACGTAATGTGTTTATTCATTGTATTAAGTAAATATGTAAATATACAACATTGATAGGTTATTTTTTGGTTACCCATTTTGAAAAATTACCAGAACCAAATTAAACATTATGTTAATTGATCATATTCACATTACTCTACTTATTTTATTCAATAACTAAATTGGGTATCTTGATAAAAATATTTTTAATTATAACAACAACTAGATTACTTTATTCAGCAATAAATTCAATTAAAGACTTAAAGGATGATTAACAAAAAGGTTGTTAGATTACATTGGTTGTGATTATAATACTATTTTTGATGAGAATGGTTTAATAAAGTATAATTGGTATTTTAAGAGCAAGAGAATAATATTTACATTAAACATAACATCAAACACCTGATATATTGAGTGCATTAAATTTATTACCACCAAGAGATCCTTATGTAAGACCATAAATGTAGATAATAAGTGAGGAATAAATAGAAATGATGCCATAATAAAAATTCAAAATGGAAAATGAATTTGTATGTTCAATATGTGATATGAATCTATTAAAGAATGAAATGGTAATGAAATTAAATTGTTCGCATATTTTTCATTCAGAATGTCTAAAACCATGGATTAGAATAAAGAATTCTTGTCCTAATTGCAGATAACAAGTGTTGCGTTAATCTAATTAATAAGAATTATAAGAACATCCTTAATAATTATAATAATAATAAATTTAAAATGATTAAATAGATGCACCATTAGAAATACCTTAGAGATAATTGGAAATATAAGAATGAGTTTCTTTACATTAATTTATTTTTTATTATAATACTTAAATCTTTCTTTGGCAATAATATAATAAAATAAATTTAAAATTCTTTTGTAAATACAATTACATATTAATTTTGAATATTATTTATATTAATTCTTTTAAATTAAGAAAAATGACACAAAATATTGATGTCAATTTTATATTATTTTGATAGGTACTTATGCTAATGACATTTTAATTAACTATAATAAGATATTAAGGAGCTATTAGACATATTTTTTTTAATTCATTAATTAAATTATATCCATCTGAATGATTTGTGTGAGACATCACACTTTTTTAAACTAAAAATATGGAATCTTTTATTTAGACAATCTCTTAATGATTGGAAAAGTATATATCTATTTAAATCTTAGTCATAAAGAAATCCAAAATATCTTATTCCTTAAAATATTGAAAAAGTTATTATTTGGTGTATCAATGATAATCAATAATTATAAGGATTTGAAATATTTGTCAATGGAAAGAAGAAATGGTTTGATATGTCTCACCATCAAACTAAGTAATTGATGCAAATTTTGAAAGGAAAATTTCTTTACAAAAATATGTTTTCATTTTATCAATTTTAATACATTATAGGAGTGGGAAACTTTAGTAAAGTAAAATTTTAATATTCATATTAGGTAATCAAAGTATTCAACATTATAGAAAAAGAGTTCTATGCTTGTAAAGTACTTAAGTTAGCTTAATTTGATGTATCCAATATATTTTATATGAATTCATAGGATTTTAAAAACGAACTTTCTATACTTCTATCTTTAGATCATCCAAATATCATCAAAGTCAAAGAAGTTTATCTTGAAGACAAGTAGATTTGGTTAATTACAGAATTAATAGAAGGAGGAACTCTAAAAGAATATTTATAGAAAATAATTGAAATAACTCAATTTGAAGTTTATATAATTATGAAAGTAATAAAATTAATTAATTAATTTTAGCAAATATTAAATATTGTTTAATATTTACATTCCAAAGGATATATCCATAGAGATATCAAACCAGAAAATATATTATTAAGTTAATATCATGATCCATCCAAATTATACATCATAGATTTTGGATTGACAGCAAAAAAAGAGGATGTTGCTATTAGATACCCAAATTGTGGTACTCCTGGTTATATTGCACCTGAAGTTATTAATTTCGATCCTAATCACCCATATGATGAATAAAGTGATATATTTAGTTGTGGAGTCTTATTACATAAAATGTATTCATTTTCTTATAATTTTTTAGATTATATGGGATAGATCTATTTGATGGATCTTTTTATAGTGAAGTCTACTACTAGAATCAATAATTTCGTTTAGAATAAGAATAATTCGAAAATAATAAGTTTGAACCGCTCCTCAAAGGAATGTTGAGAGAGAATCCAAGCACTCGATTAACTGCTACTCAAGCTTTGGAAATGTTAGAATAAATATTTGTAACCAAAAATGAAGATTACAAAGTGAATGATACAGATTCTGGAATTCAATAACTTAAGACACTCTCTATTTAAACAATGAAAAGACTTGAGAATTGACACCCATATTGATTTCAATATATGTTCTCATTAAATATATAAATCAATAGAAAATAATGAAATCATTAAGTTTATCTAAATTTAAGAAGTTATTAGATTTTCCAATTATGGAATGATCCTTTATTTTTATCATCTATATTAAAGACAAAGAATAAGAATAAGAATAAGAAAGTTAATAAAATAAAAAACATTATACAACCTAATAATATAAAAAAAAATTATAATAAATCTATTAATATATTCACAATTTAATTATGAATAAAATATATCAAAGGATAATTGTTAAAGAAGCATTATACTAATATCATGAATAAATTAATCAAATCTAATTAAATTACAATATCATTAATACATATCACAATGTTTATTAATTTGAAATAAGATCTTAATATAATTATTTCTGAATATTAATACTCCAACTATTATGAATAGTTAAAATTTATTTGTATTTTCTTTAAAGTTACCTAAAATTATAAGTATTCTAATAAAGCCTAAAACATAATATTTAATATTTAAGCTTAATTTATTATCATTACTAATTAATTTCGATAATTACAATAGTATTTCTCTTGTTCGTACCAATATAAAAATATAAATAATACAATTTCTAATCTGAAAAAACGCAGTCGGATATCTAATTGTTAATTGATATTTAAATTTCAATTTAATTATGATTTGCATTCGTAAACATGCTCTTATAGATTAACATTATGTCTTATTTATTCAAGATGATAATATATGCATAGGAAAGGTACTTAATAAAATTTATTCTAGAATTAAATAAATCCTAAGTATGTTTTGCCTATAAATTTGTAGTCAAAACTTGAATGGAGTTTTGACAAAGAACTATGCCAATTTAATGGATTTATTATTGAATGGAAAAATTAGAAAAAACTATTTCACATGTCAGATGAAAATTGCAAAAAGCTGAAATCTCATATTGATGGTAAAATACTTTATAATGAAATAAATTCATAATATTTTCCTGTTTAAATAGTAGGGGAAGGGACTTTTGGGAAAGTAAGTCTGTAAAATTAATTTCACTAGGTTATTAAAGTGGTTAGCCTATTAGATGGAAAAGAATATGCATGCAAAGTAATGAAGTTGGATAAAAAATTTTCAAAAAACGTAATTAAAAAAAAATATAAAATAGGACATAATTTATGAATTGATGACTATGTAATCATTGAACCATGAAAATATAATTAAAATAAAGGAGGTTTATTGTTCATAATCTCATTTCTTCATTATTATGGAATATTGTAGAGGAGGAACTCTTAGAGAACATTTAGCTTATAGAACATTAAATTAGGATTAAATAGTTATAATAATGAAAGTAATTTAAAATATTTATCATATTTAGTAAATTTTGAATGCAGTAATCTACATGAATTCAAAAGGATACATTCATAGAGATATAAAACCTGACAATATATTATTAAGGGAATAAAATGATGTATCAAATATACTTGTATGTGATTTTGGATTTGCAGCAAAAGTTGAAGATATAGTAACAAAACATCCAAATTGTGGTACTCCTGGTTATATGGCTCCTGAAGTTATAAAATATGATTAAACAAATCCATATAATGAACAATGTGATGTCTTCAGTTGTGGATCTTTATTATATTCAATGTAAATGAAGTTAATTAAATATTTAGATTGACTGGATATAATCTTGAAATGTAAAGTGAAGAAAGTGAAATCTATAATATAGAGGCTTTAGTTTATGAAGAGAAATAATTAACTTAATGCAATAATCAATTCAAAAATATTCTTTTCAAAATGTTAGACCCAAGTCCTCATTAAAGGATAACTGCAAAGGATGCTCAAAAATACTTTGATAATTTTGATTCCTTTATTTTAGAAGAACTCAATTCTCTAGATGTAATTCAATAAGTTAAGCACATCTATATTTAAAAACATTAGTTCCACTCATTTTGATTCTCCTTTATTTATGTTATTCGAGTTATTATTATTTTTATAAATGGATATAGTGTGTTGGTTTAAATCAAATAAATCACAAATATTAGATATTATTATTTATAAGATTTTATCAGCAAAATAATTATATACCCTCATACTTATCATCATGTTGTGTTATCGTAAACACTCTCTATTTACCAAAAAATATCATATCTTCAAATATGACAATGAAATTCACTTAGGAGAAGTAAAATTTTATTTAAGTTTTAGACCACTACTAAAATAAAATATACTATCAATCTTACTCCTTAAACTATGATTGATTGGTCAATTAATCATTAAACCAAATAACTCAATGGATTTTGGTTAATCTGGAAAAAACAATAGAAGTTCTTCTTGATGGATGCAACAACTTGTAATTTGTTCAAATAAACTCTTAATGGCATTGTGACCTATGGAAAACACTAAATTCTTTATGAACCCATCCAATCATTATTACATAGTTCTTTTGGTTCTGTAATTATTTCTATATTTCATAGAAATAATAGCTTGTAAAAATGAAATATCTTAATTCAAGAGATTCATATATGTGTAAAACCATTTAAAAATCTCTACAATATACTGATGATGTAAAATAATAAATAATAACCTAGGATTTCTATTATCAAATTGAAATCCTTTAATCATTAAATCATACAAACATATTAAAGTTAAAAGAAGTATATAATAGCAATAAGAATTATCATTTTGTCTTTGATTTCCCTGAAGGAGGTTCCTTGGCAGATCTAATTAAAACAAAATAATTATAATTTAAAGAAGTGTAGTTAATAATTAGAGTAAATTTTATAATTACTCTAGTAATTGATATCAACCATCTCCTTTATTCATTCAAAAGGCTATGTTCATAGAAACTTAAAACCAGAACATATATTCTTTAAGGAATCAAATAATTTAGAAAGTCTACTCATTTCAGAATTTGAATTGGGATGCAGACTAGTTGATTTCCAAAATAAGTAATTAATTTCGTTTTTACTACTTTTAGACATCCTAATTGTAGAGTTCATGGTTACACTGCACCTGAAATTAAATCCAAAATATTTACATAAAAATGTGATGTCTTTAGTTGTGGTGTCATTTTATACAAAATGTATCTTCTTTTTATTTAAATATAGTTTAACTAGAAAAGATTTGTTTGATCATGAATCAATCACTTATGATGAAAAAATGATGTTACATTTGATCAATCAATCAGACATAGATCCATAATACTAGAATTTACTAAGAAAAATGCTTCAATTCAATCCAGAACTGAGGGCAACGGCAGATCAATGTTTAACCATAATTGATGCAATCTTAGAAAGAACTCCTACATTCTCTAATTTTCTCGATAGGTTCAATTTAGATATTATTTATCTAATATATTTGTGATTATTTATTTATTTTTTTTAATAATCATAAATTTTATTTTATCAATACTAATGGCATAAATGATGAAATCATTTCAATTAATTTGATTGAGGATTAAGATGAACTAACTGAAAATCATGATTTTATACAAAAATTGCCCATAATTCAGATTAATAAAAGAATTGAAATGTCTTATTGATTGTATATAATTTTTGTTATATAATAACTTTCAATTTTCATAACAATATTCAATAAAAACATATTTATAATAACGCTAATTATTGATAATACTTCTATTTTGTTATTGATTGATTTTAGACTTTTATTGTGTTAATTATATTAAAAAATACATCTATCTTGTTATTTCTAGCATTTATAATATTTTTGACATCTAAAAATATATTCTAATTATGAATAAACCATCTTAATGAAATAGATTTGATTAATTTAGAAAAATCATAACTAATTATTTCAAACATTTCAATTTTCAAAGATACTATAACATCTCAAATTTTCTTAAGAAGTTTTAGATTCATTTTCTTCAAATTACTATTCTATATTTTAATAAGTCACTAGAAACATTAAAATACTATTTTGTTTAGTATTTTCAACATTTTTCAATTTTCATCTTCTTTTATTATAGATTATAAGCTACTATTATTATATATTAACTATAATCGGTTTACAAAGTAGTATTTTATTATTTTCTATATTTTTTTATTATTAATTTTTCAATAGATCATGAAACTATTATATTTAATTAATGTGTTATTTACTTACTATCTGATTTTATTCTTAAACCTTTATGATGTCTTTATTTATGTTTCTTAAAAACTTACATTTGTTTCATTCTGTTATTCCTTTTTACAAACTCTCTTTTCAGAAAATAAAACCGAAGAGCCTTGTATATTATTGATTGAGAAAAGAGAATGAATAGAATTGGAATTATAAGAAACTATAGTAATAAAATATGTATTTATTATAAAAATTGAATTGTAAAATCTTCAGACTAATACTTTATCAACTCTTTTATATTCAACAGAAATATTTGAAGTTATCAATATTTTTAAAGTTATTTTATAATATAGAATTTTGTTTATTTACATATAAATTTTAGAAATTTGACATCTTAAGGTATTTAGTAGTTGGAATGATTAATTGTAAGTTGCAAACCTAGTGGATGTGTTTTAGGAGTCACAAAGTCTATTTTATTATGATAAAATTAATTAAATATAAATAAAAGTTATTCTTATGTAGGATTGCAATTCTAAATAAATTAACAATATAAAGACAAAATTGTTTAAATGATGTTATATTAAGAAGCATAACATAATGGTAATACTTTATTAATTCTGGTATTATTATGTAAATATTAATGGAATAATAATGACATCTATTGATCTAAATTAGATGCTTAATCACAAATTTTATGATTAGTAGAGTGAAATGATCAATCTATAAATTAAGTTAAAAAATCTAATCTTATTTTTATTGTTAATTTAATGGGAAGTACTTGCTGCCATAAATAACCACAGCCAATCTCATCTTAAGGTAAACTATTAATATTATCTTAAGCAGAACTAGTTTGTGATAATAGCAATCTTTCTATAATTAAAAAGTCTAATCATAAAGAAGAAAGTCCAGGCGAACCACCATCAAGATTGCCATCTTAAAGTTTTCCTATTCCTTAGGTGTATGAGGAAGTATCCGCACTAAATTAGATGAAAAATCAAGTACCTGCCTTAAAATTCAGCAATACTAAAGGAACTTTTAAGGATGAGAGACTTTTGAAGGATTCGAAGGAGTCTTTTGAGCCTTCAGAAAAATCAGATTAAGTAGAAGAAAGAAATTAAAACCTTGGAGTAAAATAGGCTGAGGTAGAATAAACTCCTATAGAAAAAATCGTTTAAGCAGAAAAATTGGAGAAATAAAATGAAGCATAGTAAAAGCAATAATAAGATACGGGAACTAAAAAATCTCCTGCTGCTTCTTCAAAAACAGTTCCTCGTAATCCAATGGATCATAGTCCAAGCAGAAAATATAGTTAGGCTTCTGTTGGTTCAGTGTCTGTAAAATTTGGAGTGGAATTATTCGTAAATTTAAAAAAACAATCAATAACAAAAGTGTATACTTTAGGTTAGGTTTTGGGCTAAGGTGCATTCGGAAAGGTTTGGAAGGTAACACATAAAACTACAGGTATGAAATTAAAATAAATTGTGAGGTTTAATTAGAGCAATGAAACAAATTCGAAAGTCAGAATTAATTAAAGAGGATGAATAAAAGATGTTTTCAGAGATGAACCTATTAAAAAATCTTGATCATCCCCATATTGTTAAATTATATGAATTGTACTAAGATTCTAATAATTATTATTTAATAACAGAGTATAATTTGTATATAAATTAGATATTTATGTGGAGGAGAATTGTTTGAAAGAATTAAGAAAATGAATTAATTTAGCGAGAGAAGAGCTAGCGATTTAATGAGATAAATATTGATGGCAGTAGTGTATTGTCATGAATAAAAAATTGTTCATAGAGATTTGAAACCAGAGAATGTTCTCTTCTCTGGTACCGAACCAGAAGCTTTACTTAAAATTATTGATTTTGGATGCTCAAGAAAATTTAATTCCCAAAAGAACATGACTAAAAGACTAGGAACAGTAATTTTATACAATTTAATATCAAGCCATATTACATAGCTCCAGAAGTTTTAAATCACAATTATAATGAGAAATGTGATGTATGGTCATGTGGTGTCATTTTATACATTTTATTATGTGGGTATCCTCCATTTACAGGAAAAAATGAGAACGAAATATTTGAAAAGGTGAAGACAGGCAAATTCAAATTTCCAAGTATATTCTACATGTTGATTTTGAATAGTTGAAGAATGGGATTCAATAAGTAGAGAAGCAAAGAATTTAATTCAAAGAATGCTATAAGTAGATGTGAATTCAAGATATTCAGCATCATAGGCATTGAATGACCCTTGGATTCAAAAGCATGCTCCTAATACTTAAATTAATAAAAAAGTACTTGAGAATCTTGCATAATTCTAAGCCAAGAGTGAATTTCGATCTGCAATCGTGTAATATATAATTAGTCAAATGACAACCAACAAAGAATTGGAAGATCTTTAAAAGACATTTCAATCTCTAGATAAGAATAAAGATGGAGTATTAAATAAAACAGAATTAGTAGAAGGATACACTAAGATTTTAAAAAGCAAAGAGCAGGCTGAAGAATATGTTGAAAAGATTATTTCAAAGATCGATAAGAATTAATCAGGTGTAATCGAATTTAATGAATTTTTGATGGCTGCCATAAATGAAGAAAAGATAATTCCAATAAAAAAGGTTGAATAAGCATTTAAGATTTTTGATTCAGATGGAGATGGATTCATAAGCAAGTAAGAAATAGAAGAAGTTATGGGTGAATTAAATGCTGATGTTTGGAAGCTATTTTTGGATGAAACAGATGGAAACAATGATGGCAGGATATCCTATGAAGAATTCTCAAAATTAATACTGAGCAAATGAATATATTCTGTTTTTTATAATACTTCTTATTTACATTTAATTATAGCTTATTAAAAAAATCTATGAAGCTTCAAGATAATTCAAAAAAAGTATTGATCAAAGATTCAATGAACTGACTATTCCAAAACTAATTTATCCTCTTCAGCATATTCTATATCCATAAATTAAAATTGTTAAGATATATTTGATACATAATCTAGAGATCTATATTCACTCCTACTAATGTTACTAATCAAATCCTCAAGAGTTTTTATAGTTATTGGTTTTACATATACTTCTCTCATTCCAGATTCTAATAATCTATTTATTTCATCCTCTCCAGAAAATCCTGTAAGTCCAAATATTGGAATGGGTGTAATGTTTTTATCTTTGCAAATCTAAGTGATATATTTAGTAGCTTCTTCACCATTCATAATTGGCATTTAATAATCCATTATTATACCTTTATATCCTTTACATTTATGATCTTAAAATTATTCAACCATTTTTTCTAATAATTGGATACAATGTTTACCATTTTCTGCCTTAACTACTTAATGTTATAATTTCTTTAACAGTGATTCTAAAACTATTAAATTATAAGGTTCATCATCTACAATCATAAATGTATTTTCACATTAACATAAGTTCTTTGTGTGAATTTAAGCAACAGTCGACCAAGGACTCAACTTTAAATTAAAATTCTGAAATGAATGAACAATCCCTTCATTTTCTACACTTGATTCTTTGAGTATCAACTCACTAGAGAAGTTTTCTCCTGAAATTAGTTTTATCTTTATATGCATTTAAATAATAGTGCCCTTATCAATATCTGAATCTATTGAAATGTAATTTCCATTTTCATCTTTACCTGACACATTTTTTATTAACTAATTAGAAGCTCTTAAACCAAGCATCATCCCAGAAGATGCATCATTAGAATTTCTCTCAACTTAAAAGTCTTCCCCATTTAACAAAGATCGAATATATTCCAATCTTTCTGCTGTCATACCTAAACCGTTGTCTCTTACTTCAATCATATAAACGTCAGCAAGATTTGTAGACAAATTTCCATTTGAAGAAAATTAACTGGCCATCTTATATTTACTATAAGTTCTACGTTATTTATTATTAGATGAGTCATGACAACATTCACTTCCATTCAATCTCTATTACTGAGGAGATTAAGAATGTGGTACTTACAATTTTGAATGCTTATTAATTTATGCTCTATTGTCAGGTATTTAAATGTAGCTATTAGTTTAATTATTGTTATTATTATTATTATTATTATTATTATTATTATTACTTAGATCTTTTAATAATTTAATCGAAATTAATCCATCAGATTTACTAAATCTAACGCTATTAGATATTATGTGAATTAATATGCTCTGAAATTTCTCAGAATCCAACAATTCAAAGTTATTTGTCTATATTTTATCTTCATATTTAATCTTAATACTTTTTAGTTCTGCTTCATCTTTGAATAAATCTATCACTTCCTAAATTAATACGTTAATTTTCACCTTGTCTAATTTGACAGGTAGTTGTCTTTCCCTCAATAAATTATAATCTATAATGGAACCAATAATAAAATTTTAAATTCTGCAGTTGTTAAAAGCTGCCTTTAAGTATTTCTGCACTTCTCGATCAAAATTTTAATTGTAATTTTAAACCATCTATATCATTCCTTAAATAGCATTCAATCTAGTCCTTAATTCATGAGATATTGATCTTATTACTTTACTTTTAAATTAATTCAAATTCTTATAATATATAGACTTTAAATTAGTAGATATATCATAAAGATTAATTAGAGTTGCATGTTTATTATCTTCATATTATAGGAGTGTTTTCATTTTCACTTCAATCACTACTTTCTGTGATTCATCATTAATCATCTCTTGACGATCTATAAATTAACATCTTAATGTATATATTTTTCCTTAGGTCTTTTTGTCAGTCTTAATTATATATTGAATGATTTGATTTAAGTTTATTTATTCATCATCCAAATTGTCAAGATTGAACTTGCTTGAATCTGGAGGCAGTTAGTTCTTGACCTCTTCAACATTTGCAAACATTTAAGAAAAAAATTAAAAAATCTCATCATATTTGCTCATTATCGATGGTTGAGTTTCAAACAAATAATCTTATTTTACAGACTTTGTCATAAATGTTTTTGTCTTTGTGTGAGATTTGTCTATCAATTTCTTCATATATCTATTTGAGAATAAGACTTATTAACAATCAGAATTTAGTATACAAACTGCTGTTGGTATACTTCTTAGAGATTATTCAGCAAAATGTTTTATTTTACTTAATCTCATTATTTGCTGATCCCAGTAATAGACAAGTAGCAAATTCAAAAAAACAATATGGTAAGTGAACAAATATTAAAAGATGGTGAATTCAGTTTTATAGCCTAAGTAAACAAAAAATTTAATTAGAATGATTAATCTTAATTTGAAATTGTTCATTGTTGCCATTACAATTAGCATTATTGTAAATATTAAAAGTATACCAATTAATCTCTGCAAACTTTCGTATTCCATAATCAATTAGGATAAATAAAGCTACAATAATGTTTCCAATGTTATAAAGATAATTTATGTTAGAACTACTTTCTACCTCTTGGATAATTTTTCAATTATCCATCTATCATATATAATCATAGCTGAAGGAAGCAAAATTAATAAATATGTATAAAGAGTGACTTTTTAACTATTGTACGATTCGTACTCTTCAATATTACTTATCATTATCAAAACAATACTGTAAAATAAATAGATTTTCATTATTGTTACAAATAGAGGCCAGAATTGAGAGATGATTAATTCATTCTGGCAATCAATATAAATGGAGTCATTATAATCTTCGTAAATTTCTAATGCCAATCTTTTTTATTTTCTTAACCATATTAACATTGTTTTAATATATTAAAAAACTATAAATAAATTACATACTAATTAATATTTCATAAGTTAATCTTGTCTAGATTTTTTTTTGAATCTTAAAGATACTTTTCATTTCTGTATAGATCTATATCTTCCCTGGAATGGAATAAAAATTCTAGGTGAATTGAAAAAGAATGAATGGACCTTTATTATTTTACTGTAAGAAGTTCAACTTCCTATTTTACTAACATAAATTCATATCATAATAGCATTATTAAACTTCATATCAAATGAAGAAGTTTCTTAACTTTTTTTCTTTGTATAGAGTTATCATAAAATCAAATAATATAGATTTATGAAGATGTCTTATACTTTTGAGATTAATTACAAAAAAAAGTTATAATTCAAATAGAAATATCAGTTTTAGAGTATTTATAGAAAAAATAAGAAATAAAATATATAGACATTTTAAAATTATTTTTCCAACTTAACAGTAGGTGGTCTTGATTAATAAATTATGAGTCAGAAAATTAATTTGATATATAATATTTGTTTACAATTATTGCCTTTTATCCAACGGAGTAAATGAATAATGTATTTATGAAATTAAATACTCTTTTATAAGTGAGAACTTATGGCTTAAGAAATTTAAATTGATTATCTTATGATTTAAACATTTATTAAATAAGTATATAAGCGATTCAAAAAGATAATAGATATAATCAAATAACTAGAATTCATAATTAATCAATATTATGCATAACTTTTTTCTGCATATACTAAATCCCATATTTGGTTGAAGTGAACATTTTCCCTACATTTTCATTGTATTCTTATACAGTGGAGTGTAATTACTTCTTTTATTATTAAGTCTTATCGACAGATTTGTGTTGAGATTATTTGGGTTTATTTTCAGATTCTGTGTGCTAAATAATATCCTTTATTGCCTATTTGCAATTTTCTATTTCTTAAAAATCATGTGGTTTATGATGAGCATTAACTTTTGTGGGAGGAAGAGATCTATTTTTTTATTATTTATTCATTAATTATATTAGTATATGTTTATTATAATATTTAGAGATTTATCACAATTATGTTAATTTAAATCAATTAAGTTGAACTTGTTATCCTTTGAATATTGAGAATATCAAAACTTCTGTGTCATTGTATATATTAAATTAGAAATGAATATCAGGAAAATTATAAAGATGAAGGTTAATAGAAGATAGAAATTGTTGGCTTAATGGGAATAAATTGATATTATTATTTAGAATTTTTATGCATATAAGTTTGCATGATTCAAATTATGAGATGTGAGAATGTGATTACTTATTGTCAATAATTTGAATGCAATTGGTAAAAGATTAATGTTTCTGTATAATTATTTTTAACAGTTAATTTATTTTAAAATGACTGAGGAAATTGAGACTCACATTATGCAGAAGTATGAAATAATCTAGAAAATGGGAAAAGGAGCTTATGGCGTTGTATGGAAAGCAATAGTTCGAAAAACAAAATAAATAGTTGCTCTGAAGAAAGTATTTGATGCTTTTCACAATGCAACAGATGCACAACGAACATTTCGAGAGGTCATGTTTTTACAAGAGATGGCTCATGACAATGTTATTAGAATGACAAATATTCATAAGGCTGATAATAACAAGGATCTTTATATAGTTTTTGATTTCATGGAAACCGATCTTCATGCAGTCATTCGAGGTGGAATACTTGAAGAGATTCATTAAAGGTAAAGCTTTTACTAATTTAGATATATAATCTATCAAATTCTCAAAGCACTTAAGTATATTCATTCAGCTGAAATAATTCATAGGGATTTAAAACCTTCTAATGTTTTATTAGATGCAGAATGTAATGTAAAAGTTGCAGATTTTGGACTTGCAAGAAGTCTTTTAATGCCCCTTGATGAAAATGCCATTTTGACTGAATATGTAGCAACTCGTTGGTACAGAGCTCCAGAGATCCTTCTAGGATCCACTTTCTATACAAAAGCTGTCGATATGTGGTCAGTTGGATGCATTTTAGGAGAAATGATAAATGGCAAACCTATTTTTCCTGGGAGTTCTACTCTGAATTAAATTGAAAGAATTATTGAAGTTATTGGTAGACCATCAATATCAGAATTAGAAAGTGTATAAGCCCCCTTAGCTTCCTAAATTGTCAATAATATTCCAAAAGGAGCCAGAATTGGATTTACTAATTATTTTCCTAAAGCAACACCTTAAGCTTTAGATTTAATTCGAAAATTGTTATCATTTAATCCTCATACCAGAATAACAGTAGAGGAAGCTTTGAGACATCCTTACGTCAATGCATTTCATAATGAATTGTAAGAGACAACAACAAACCCAATTAAAATATCAATGAATGATAATAAGAAATTTAGTATTAAGGAATATAGGGAAGCATTATATTTAGAAATAACTAAAAAGTATGATTAGAAAAATGAGAATAAAATTGAAAATAAATTTGAGAACTCTTTAAAAGCTAATGATGTACTCTAACAATAATAAGAAAGAAGAAGAACCTAAAGCTTTCAATAACCATCAAAAAAACCTGTGGGGCCTTCAAATACAACTCTTCCAACTGAATAACCTATAATTAGATAATCTGACACTAATATTATGTAATAAATCAAAGATTATGGGAACAGAGAAGTTTAATCAAAGGATTATTGTATAAAAGATTATCTCACAAAAGATTACAGCTCAAAGGATTATTTTGGATAATAAAGTGTGAATATGAGCAAAGAATTTATTAGTGGCTAATTTGGTAAAGAAGTAAATAAGGAAAATTTAAGATCAAAGAATATGATTGAAGTTGCAAATCATAACAATAAATTAGAAAGAGATGCCTCCTTATCCAAAAAATAGATTTTATCTATGTGGACTTAACCTAATCAAAAACCATAAATTTCTAATCCACAATAAAGGCCACCTTCAGTAAGTGTGTATGCAGCTTTAAATTAAAATCCAAATAATTAATTAAAATAATAATAATAATAATAATAATAATAATAATAATAATAATAATAATAATAATCGTAATAATAATAATCAAATAACGTGGCTACTTAAAAAAGAATGAGTAGTAAAATGCCAACTAGTGGTACAAGCACTTCTTTTTATTTTCCACCAGAAAAAACTAACTCAAGCTTTAATAATGGAAAAAAAATTTCTAAAGACAATAGCTTCTTAATTGATTAAAATGTTTAAAGTATATAAAACATACCATAATCTTCTATGCCTTAGTAACCATAATAAGCTGGGCTATATTAAAAAAGTAAGATTCATAAATTCTATATTACTAGCAGTGAGTATGAATTATTAAACCTATTTGATTCAAAAAGGTATTCCTGATTAAAGAAGCAAATAAAACTTAGTTAATCATTAAAGAACATAATCGTAATTAGGAGCAAATAATAGCGTTCTTATTAATCGATGTAAAGAATTCTTGTAAAATATGCATACCATTAAATAATGAATTAGATCGTGATCACTTTTTCATTTTTAAAATTAATTATTATTCTTTATTTGAAATCATAACATTAAGATATTGCTGATAGAAAATTATCTAATTATTTTATCTTCATAAATATTTAGACAAATAATATAAATAGATTCATTAGATTGAACAGCTACAGGAACATTTAGAATTTTCCTTATTCTAGTGATATTTTTAAACCATATATATATCACATAATTCTCTTTTCTCTATGATATCTCTAAAGGAAATTCTTTTCCCCTTCACTCCTTTTATAATTGGATGATTGTATTTATCAACTCTTGGGTAGACAAATTTTTTTTGTTTTTTTTCTATCTCTGTTATGCATATGTAAGTTTATGTTTGAGTTTCGATTCGTTCATTCATAATTTAATTATTTATTTATAAACTCCATAAATGATACTCACTTAATTATATGAAAATAATAATACATTTTCTTGTTTTTAGATACCTTTACTGAATATATTTAAGATGAATATTTATACTTTAGGTGTGTTAAATTCAAATTTAGAATTTTAATTAAATAATTTGTACAATAAATATAATTTATAAAGAAAACAAATAACAAATTGAAATGTTAATTCCAAAAATCGTTGAAATGTCAGTACCAAATAACATTATTTGTTTTATACAATAATGATGAAATTTTAAACTAAAAACAAATTTTATTTGTGATTATAAAAAGTATTAAGATAAATAAAAATGATTCGCTTTGCAAGGCGTATGCAAAAATTCTGCAAATCTGCAGACATTTTTGATGTCGCTGTGATTGGAGGAGGATCAGGAGGGTTAGCATTTGCACTTGTAATTTATTTTAAAGATAAATTAGGAAGGTGCCAAATTAGGATTAAAGATTGCAGTGTTTGACTATGTCACCCCTTCAAGTCAAGGTTCAATATGGGGATTAGGAGGAACTTGTGTAAATGTTGGATGCATTCCAAAAAAGTTAATGCATCAAAGTGCTATAATTAAAGAGAACATTGAAGGTTCAACTCCTTATGGATGGACTCCAAGCGAATAAGAATAAGTGAATTGGGAAATCTTAGTAGAGAACATTCAGAATCACATTAAAGGACTTAATTATGGTTATAAATAGAATTTGTAAAAATCTGGAATTCTTTATTTGAATGAATTAGCTACTTTTAAAGATAACCACACTTTATAATATGGTAAAATGGATGATTTTAAATCAAATGATATAAATAAATTAAGAGAATTGAAATTCAAATACTGTGTGATTAGTACAGGTGGACGCCCAACTAAATTATAATCGATTTAAAAATATGCAATAACATCTGATGATATTTTTTCATAAACAAAACCACCAGGCAAAACTCTTGTTGTTGGTGGTGGATATATTGCTTTGGAAAGTGCAGGAATGTTAAAAGGATTAGGTTATGATGTAACATTAATGACAAGAGGAAAGTACCTTAGGGAATTTGATCAAGATGTTGTGAAAATGATACTTGAACATTATCAAAAATATTTAAGTGTGAATATAGTACCTGAATCATTACCGTTCCATTCTGAATTAAAAGATGATAAAATTTTAGTTAAATGGAAGTCTACTATAAATTCATAAGAAGACGCTGGCATTTTTGATACTGTCCTTATGGCAATTGGTCGATAAGCCAACACCTAAATGCTTAACTTAGATAAATTAGGTATCAAAGTGAATCCAAATAACAATAAGGTAATAATAAAAACATAATTCAGATTTTTGGTAATTAAAATGGAGAAGTTGAAAGAACTGAAGTTGAAAATATATTTGCTATTGGAGATGTATTAAATGGGATTCCAGAATTAACTCCAATTGCTTCAAAAAGTGGTTAATTATTAGCCAAAAGAATAAAACTTTTGATTAAAGGGTCATATTCATAAAAAGAATATGAAAGTACTAAATTAGAATACAACGATTATCCAACAACCGTTTTCACTCCTCTAGAATATAGTTTTGTTGGTTTTAGTGAAGAATAAGCAAGGTCCAAATTTGGAGAAATGAATATCGAAATCTATCATTCTAAATTTGTTTCTTTGGAAGAACAATTATGTGATAAGCTTGATGAAAATTATGAACTATTGTAAAGAAAGGTGTATGTCAAAGCTATATGCAATGTATCTGATAACAATAAAGTTGTTGGATTACATTACCTCGGACCAAATGCTGGGGAAGTAATGTAAGGATTTGCTGTTGCAATCAAATTGGGAATGAGATTAGATGATTTATAAAGAACAGTAGGGATTCATCCAACAAATGCTGAAGAATTTGTCCTTCTTAAAGTTACTAAATCTTCAAAAGCAGACTTTGAAAAGCATGGATGCTGAGCTTGAGCTTCTAATCATTAATTGTCTCTATTAAATAAATATATACTCTAAGTATATATTATAATGATGCATTATATCCAAATTACTCTTTAAAGATATTATGCTGATGAAATATTTAATGGAGATTGTGAATTTATTTCATAAATTAATAGCTATTTTAACTTAAAAATTTTTTAATTGTTTTGCTGATTGAATATCTTTTGAAATATAATAAATTCAAAATTTTGATAATAATTAGTTGCAATTATCTTCATTCATAATCTTAAAGCAGTTGCTTGTACTCAAGGAAATTCAACTAAAAAATATTAATTTTTATACTCTATCGAAATCAGTTACTTCAGAAAAAATTTCTAATAATTACTATTCTTCGATATCTATTTTTTTATTAATACTTTTAACAGTTATATAGCCATTTTTATTTGATAGAGACATATAAGATGATGAAATCACATTTTCATTAAGCAGTAATTCTTTATCAATAGCAACTATTAAAAACTATTATAAAGTAATCTATGATCTATCATCTTCATCTAAAAGCTCATAAATTTTCTCACTGTTCTTTTTATTTTGATAACTTTATGTTGCAATCAAATATAATTAAAAAAACTCTAGTAAATCGATTCTTCCATCTCCATCGATATCATATTAGTTAAATAAATTAGTTAGTTTTTATTTTTCGTTTTAAAGAAATCTCTCAACTATATAATAAGTCAAAATAGATGTTAAAGAATTAAATTTTATGTACTTCAATTTTTAAAAAGAATTACCAATTGGATCCCTTAAATCTATTTGATTCTATATCCAACACATTTCTTTTACTTGCTGTAAAGATAATCGATGTAAAGGTATTGGGTTAATCATTTTCATAATTAACTTACTAATCTTCTTTGGCAATTTCAGGCAATCAAACTCTTCATTTAATTCTTTTTTGATTTCCCATTTGGATGATTTATTCAGCATGATCCTAAATGGATGTCCAGTTAACAACTAAAATCCAATCAATCCCAAAGCTTATACGTCGTTTTTTTATGTAATCTTTGTTGGTAGTCTTAAGTATATATTCTTTGTTTAAACTAAGAATAAATTCATATCTGATTGATTTTGGATACAATTAAAAGTATCCAAATGTATTGCTCCATGACAATAAGTTTAAGAATGTAGATATCCAATTATATCAATCATTTTATTAAATATAATACCTGCACTTTCTATGTTAAGTTTATTCACTTTTAAATATTCGCTTAAATTTTTCATATTTTAATGCTCATATAAGACAAAATAATTTTACTCATCTTTATATATGTCTATAAGCTTGATTATAAATTTGTGATTCTACATAATTTCAAGTTTATACCAATGGCATAGAAATTATTCTATTAATAAGTTCCTCGGTATCCTAAAATAACTTTTTATAAACATAAGCCTTATATTGAATATCAGAATTGATTTATTTTACAATTGTATAATCCAAGCTTTAAGTAACCATTCGGTAATTTTCTAAAAAGCCTTCTTTAATTGTTAATTCAGGTCCTTATTATATGACCTTACTTGATTGTTATTATATAGATCCTGTATTCTGATGAAAAATTGGAGTTTAAATCAAAGATGATTTTTATTGAAGTTGGTTTACAAATGACCCTCCATGAAAACTATTATTTTCTTGTCCAACTTATTTGTTATTATTATTATTTGATTGGATAAGTTCTTTGTTTGTTTTACTGGAACATAGTCCCATTAAATTTAATATAAATAATATATAGAAAGAAATACTATTGCCAAAATTAGTTTTATATTGTCAAATTAATAAATTTTCTAAATTTTATGTTTTTGAATACAAGCAACACTATATTGGTAAATGCAAAACAGTTCTTCTTAAATCTAACCATAATCACTCTCACCTCATCGTCATAAAAAAAAATCAACATAATCACTTTATTTTCTATTATATCATTTTATATCCTTGTTTCATTTATAGTTTTAGTTTTTGCTCTTAAATTTATTTCCTAATCTTATAAATTCTCCACTTATTTAATTATTTCTGCCTTCAATTAAGTAGAACGTTTTTATGAATTTAAGGACCTTACTTTATTATATTAATAATGCTTCACTATTTAACTTTGATTAATGGGGATTGACTCCTCTCATATCTTATAATAAGAAGTACTGTTTAATATTGATAATTCGAAGATTGATTATTGTAAGTATGATTTCTTAAATGCTTTGATTTTCATCTTTATCCCAGAAGTCAATTTGATTATGTAATACATTGTTTTATTAAATTAAGCCAATTCTACAATCAACATTCGGACAATATGGATTAGAAAATTTTGGTAAGAACTTTAAGAAAATTTCATCAATTTTAACGATAATGATACTTTCTCTTAATTTCTCAGCTAATATAGGTTTTACCTGGTTCTTGGGGTATTTTGCATTTCTTATAATTTCTAAATTTCTCTTCAATTTTTTGGGATAACTTGATATTCAATATTTTTTCGTTGAATTTTCAATTACTTTTTTTACCGTCTGCACTAGGGTTCCTTTGAAAAATATTTAATTCTTTTTCTCCCTAATAATGAGTTACATTTTGAAGTTTCTTAATTTAACAATATTATACATTAACTAATCTTATGTGATTTGAACAATTGCAATTTTACATATGAAATTCAAGATTGATTCAGATCTAAACAATTAATCTTTGAGATTGATAAGGGATGATTTTAACCAATTTTTTTTGAATTGCTTAATTTTATTTTTAGTAAAAATTTTATTACTTCTTTTTGAAACAGAATTTTTGAGATCAGCAAACTTTTTTAGATTTCATTGACATAAAATGAAATTCAAAAAATAACAATAAATTCAAAATCTTTTTTACTTATGTTTCAATAGCGCTAATAGTTCAATTTATACAAGAAGGAAGAACCATTAATGATGTGGAAATTTAACATCAAACATCTTAATGGTAGTTTACGCTAAAATTTTATGTAATTTATTACATTTTAAGAGCATTTGCTTGTAAAATACTTTGATGATTTTGAAACAGTAGTGTGGAATATTGTAGATTGGAGTTAAGTAAATTATAAATTAAAAATAAAAAAAAATAAGAGTTGAAAAGAAAAGAGTCAAATCAAATAATATATATTTTAAAATATGAGATAAAATATGGATTGTCAGAGAGAAGAAGAGAAAGCATTAAAATTTTAAGAAGAAATAATTTTTTAACTTAAATTATTGCGGAGGAATCTGCCTAACTATATAAAAGGTTCGCTACGTTGAAGTTAACTAATAGTTTGAAATTTCAAGCAAAATATTCTTCACTTTAAATCGCCTACATATTTTATGGATCAAAACTACATAAAAAATCATTCCCATGCAGAATTACAAAAGGCAGAGAGTATTTAAGAAGAATTTTTGAAATAATTTCAATTTTCAATCCATGCTGTTGTTTTACCAAAGTGTTAAATGATTCTAAAGAAAAATTGTTCTACAATTGCTATCCAATTAAATAATTTAGAAGAACTTAAGGTCGAAAAGATAAGAAATTAAACAATAATATTCAATATCGTTTTTAAGTTTTAGTCCTAAAAAAAAGTAAATGAAACTAGTTTGGGTCACCAGCACAAATTAACTAAATATTGGCAATTAAAAGGAGGATTCAAAAGTTTTAGATTATTCCTGTATCATAAAAAAAATTCTTGAATTTTCGAAAATAAAAAACAAATGATAGAAAAATATAGTTTATAATCTATTGTAAACATACATTTTCAATTTGAATAGTTAAAATTAGGAGTAAATGTTTTTTAGCTTATAGCTTTCACATTTATGAAACTTTATTAAAAAATAATTATATCATTCCAAAATAATATGAGAAGAAAGGAAAACTTTAATTAAATTAATTGATTTATGATTTATAAATTCAGTCTTTCTTTTTTCAAAAATTAAATATCAATTTGAAGCACAGTTCGACCGAGAGAACTCAGGGCTAGTATATGCAAATATAATTATCTGAAAATACATGTAGAAAATCCCATAACAAGATAACACCTACATCGAGATCTCACAAGGGATACAAGGAAAATTTTCCTTTAAACCCATATAAATAAAATCATATTTGACAATAAATTGATTGAATTCGTTTAAATATTCTTTGGGTTTAAGATCAAAATTTTCTTTGTTTAGTCAATTCACATTTGGAATTGTGAATCCTAGATGTATGTA